>JACCPG010007351.1:0-21472 GCA_016069955.1 Drepana arcuata
TTGCTGGATCGCGAGCAAGGGAGCTGGGCTGGGCTGGACTGTTAATTTTATTTAAATATTTTTTGGGGGCGGGATTAGCGCGTCAGGCTCAGCGCGGGCCGGCGTTTGCAGCGGGGGTCGGGGGGGAACATTACGGCTTATTCGCGTCGAGCCTCGACGGCGAGGACGGAACAGTAGTCGCTTGTGTGTAGTGTTGGTTCCGATGAGTATATCTGATACTTAGTCATTTATCACACCATAGCGGTTAAGGAAACATCATGACGAAATATGCATTCGTTTACGGTATTCAAAGCCGTATATAAGTACCGACATTGGTCCCTGGGCTACGGTGTATATGCCACGTGAGCACTGCAATCTCTTGTGAAAATAGGTGTTACATCCGAAGAGTGTCTGAACGTGATGCTATAGTCCACCTGAGTAGAATAAAAATAAAAAAAACAAACGCAACTCAGGGATAAAAATGTACCTGAAGCTTGAAAAGTTGAAAACCTGACAGAGAGATGTTGAAAACTTGAGAAACCTGAAAAGTACGCTAGCCACGAGCAATTGTGACATATTCATGCAACATAAAGCACTGTAGATAACAGCCGTGGCATCCGTCCACTAAGCTGATTTACAGACTCTCAACAAAGCTTCTACAATAAAAGACCTCCAAAGGATAATACAGACTGCAAACGTGCTTTCTCGTCGCAACAGTGATTAAATATAACCCCTTGAAAATTTATAAGTGTTTATTTCTGGCGTAGAACTGCAATGAGGCATTGCCGAGGCTTTGTGTCTGGTCTAAATAAATGTTGTTTGTCGTAACACAACGTATTGTTACATGAGACGAGAATATCTCGCATGAAAAATTTATAGCATCGTTTGAGTGATACCGATACTCGGGCTACAAATAGGTACACTGTTGACCGTATATATTCTGTCACTTCGTACTTGAATTAAATTCAATGAAATATTCTCCATGCAGCCTGATGGTAAGCGGTTACCGCCGCCTATGAATATTGCAACACGCAGCAAGTATGTGATATTTCTCATTTCATATCACTTTCCGCGTCGGCTTAAGGCCTCTAGTAGTCAGCAAAATGTAAATAGGTGTGTACATTCGTGCTTGAATGCATTTACCCATTTATTCTAAATTACCAAACTCGTTTAGATACTTGCAGTAAATTATTGCGCATACTAGGGCTGAATGTTATCGAAGCTATTACGTTCATCGAGCGAAAACAAAGCTGTAGATATAAGTAAAAGGTAGCCGCATAATTTGTCTGATTGCAAAGAGTTCAATGTACAATAAGGGCAGGGAACAATAAATCATAGGCGCAGTTGTACCGCGGTCGTGTTGTCTCGGACATACGACAGATATTGCGAAACAAGCAGGCTGCTACAAAGCGCAACAGCGCTGCGCCTGCTGAATGGCGGACCCTAATTAACTGTCAAATAATTCGACGTTATTACTACACGATCAATACCCCAACTCTAGTCGGGGTGGTGTGTCAACCGACCTACAGTTAACTGATATCGATATGTGGAACAAGTTATTCGACTAGATTCAGGCAGCTACGAGCAAACACTAATCTCAATATCTTTATGTATTTTTGTAGACATTAATCTTGTTTTAAAGCGCTATAACTGAACCAAGCGAGCAATAAAAGTAAGCAGATAGTACTGATACCATCATATAAGCTTTTGTCAAAACTCGCGAACGTTCTTTGTGGTCGGTTCGGGCTAACTAGCGTAATTTCTTTGTTAACATTGGTTGATATCCAGGACATCATTTGTATCCAGACTTTATACTTTTAGGTTTATTATTTCAATCCAATATTTTAATGCCTTGGTACTTGCAATGTTAATTCATGACCTTGAGCTAGCATACATCAATTCACATCTTACACGCATAATCGCGTAAAATTGCGTCATGGCCATTAGTGCTTTGGCACTCGGCTGATAGTGCTCCCAGCGGCACATTACTCGGAGATGGTGCTGGAGAGTAGAGACGCGACGATCGAATCGCGTTCGCACGCATATTACGAGCGCGGGCCGCGGGCGACGCAGGGACCTAACAGTACAACAGGCCGCGTGATTAGACGCCACACGATAGCGCCCATTGTCGGTACACGATCGCAGTTGTACGTTTTGAAATTGCGGAAATGGACACAGCTCGCACCCACTCTACTAGCGGGACATTTCAATTGCAGTCCCCCCTGGGCAAACTGGTAATGCTAAGGAATTGTCCTTGCGTTATCCTTTGAATATACAAACTGTCTTTATAAAATTTATTCCTACTTTGTTTCAAAGAGTAATTTACTACTTCAATTTCCATGATGGTAATCATAGTCGCTCTTATGTGTATAGAGATCGGACTTTGTACAAGAGGTCACCAGTACGCTTTTGTTGACATGTTGTCTAATGAGAAATAGCATTGGACGATGTCAAAGAAACAAACATTGTCTGCAGAAACTTGCAGAGACAATTCTAGCGGATATATTAAAGAAACACTACGAGAAGCAATTTCGCTTCCATGACTATTGCTTGCTTATCGCACTCGCTTGTCGCTGACCGTGTGTTCCAGATCAAATATTTGAAGCGCACTATCTGTCTGTACTGCAGGCAGATTATTCTCAAAGTTCGAAAGAGTTCTATATAATATAATATATCCTCACGCCTTCCAACAAAGGTCCCCGAAGGGGTAGGCAGAGGTGTATAGGTAATACCCATACACCCACTTTCCGCCAGAGGTATAAAGCACGACTTATTATACGCATTACGCATACGCCTTTGAATTTCTTCTCAGACGTATGCAGGTTTCCTCACGATGTTTTCCTTCACCGTAAAGCTCGTGGTGTGGCTAATCACTGTACTTAAGTTCAGAAAAACTCATTGGTACAGTCGGGATTCGAACTTGCGATCTTTGTGTCGCAGGCAACAGGCTCGAACCACTCAACCACCACGGCTCTTTTTCTACAGTTCTATATCTAGAGAAGTTAAAACCCCAAGGCTATACCAATTACTCAATCACTGCGCAAAGTTACTAACAATATGGAAAGGAAGTAAGAGTTTGTAATTCTTGTCGGTATTTTACTAAAGTAGTTTCTTTGGTTTACATGTTTAAAGTCTCTTCACTTAGCACGGGTACCTACAGAAAGTACTCCAACTTTTCCTCACTGTAACGATAATTAAGCGAACGACACTATTACGACACAACATTTTATAATAATGAGATTGATCATCAAATAATTGTTTTCATTAACAAAAGCTTTGAGACTTCAACGCAATATGATAATGGATTTATAAAGTTACTTACTGGCGTAGTTCAATTTCAACCTAATTTCTTCTTATTCTAAGTCCTCATCATTTATATTACTTAAAATTCCTCTTCTATCGCAATTAACAAATCATAAAATGATATGTTATCTAATTTTTAACACTAAAACATTTTTTTGTAAAGGATAAAAAATAAAACTAAAATATTTACACTCAACGCAATCAACAAAAACTCTCACAGCATCAGGAACAATCAATCTTCGGGCCCCTGAAAGGAGCTCCAATCAAAACAGAATACGAAGAAGGAGAGACTAGATAAAGGGCCATATAAATCATAAAATCAAGCGTCTATTCAAAGCGGTGTGTGTTTGGGTGAGGTCGGAGAGGAGAAAAAAACGTTTGACCCCTCGTACCATTGTTGCCCGTCAAGAAATAGCCCCAGGATGGAACTCCAATTTGTCCAGTATAGAAATCGACGCTTCCAACTTATTTATAGCCTCATTAAAATTTTCGATCATCACCTTTTTTTTGTTCAACCCAAAAATAATAGATCGAAGATATTCCAACTTTTATATTGTGCGTAGGACGATTTAATTGGATATCATTTTTATTTAGTAAGTAATGACATTAACATTTAGTGCAGTGTACCCAAATTGTTACAAATGTAACGGCCATTAAAATACTTGGGAAAGTTTTTTATGTTTATTTTATTCATATATCGTGTTAATGTTTATAAAGTTGGTAGATAATCTTAGTAAAGTGAGAACTAAATAGATTTTACGGGCGTTATTATCTACCTATCGATCTGTTGCCGAGATTTTTTTTGGTTGTGTTTTTCATAATTTCAACATAGAGATACAGTTTTTTCTGCGGCGGATATTTTTTATGCAATAATGCACCGTAATTACTTTAGATTAGTATAGTTTTCGGTCGAATGCAAATTAAAAGATTATGTTTTTATCATCCATCTACCTGCAGTCAGGCATACTGGCTGCACGAGAGTAGATATCTCAAATCTACACCAGGTCTAGCTACGAGACGGGCTATAATATATGTTTATTCACCTCCAACATATTATCCTTTGGGCTAACCCAAAAAGGAACTGGCGTCCTAGATCAACCTGTCATGAGTTTGATCGGTGGTTAAAGTATAATTCGTGCCTTTTAGTTAGTTACAAATAACACAAAAGACACGGAATAACAGGCTCCGATTGGTTTATTGCACTGTCTCGTTATCAGCAGAGCGACTCAAGCTCTGCGCTTCCGCAACTATTGGAAGCGCTTACATTGTTAAGTACGGCGATTATACGTCCCCTGCCCACTTTTTATAAATTTCCTAAACGTATGGGCGTAGATAGTGTATAAGACTTAATATATGTGCTTAGAGTGGCTTTAAAAGCCGTGGTTGCCGAGTGGTTCGAGTAGTTGCCTGCGATACAAAGATCGCAAGTTCGAATCCCGACTGTACTGTAACAATGAGTTTTGTCTGAACTTCAGTACAGTGATTAGTCACACCACGAGCTTTTCTGTATCTAAATCTCACTAATAAGTTTAAAATTGCTTCGTGTATTTAATATCATGATTGAATCGCAATAGTTTTGCGGTTCTTGTTGATTCCCACATTCATTGAAATATTTTTAAAGCGAGCGCGTTATTCAATATTTATGTTTTCAAAGTAAATGCATGGTGACATACTCGGTAAACAGGTTGCGGGCATGTGTAAACAAACTGGTGGGTTTAATTTTTTTTACTGTTAAATACCTAAAAAGGGAAAAGATTGCTTTGCTTTGTTAGTAAAGACTACACACTCGGAGAAGGAACCGAATTCCATGCAGTTAATTGAAAACATAGAGGTCTTCCCACCAGGTTAAATTTATGTAGACGAAAGTGCAACATTTTTGTCGGTATACATATATACAATATTTGAGATCATCACAATTCAAGATTGCGAAAGAATTAGATTTAGACATGATATGCATTTATCGATAAATATACTTGATTTATGAATGTAATAGCAAGCCATATAAGTACGCCTATTTGTAAAGGTTATACACAAACGCCTTTGAATGTTTTTTCAGACCCAAAAGAGAACAAGTAATTAAATATAAAAAAAGCAATGAAATTGTATGGTTACGTTATACATTTTAGTTTACATATTAGCCGATAGATAACACTGCCAACTTTTTTGTAATCTCTAAATCGCGCTGTGAATGTTTTCTAATACTGATGCAGCATGAAGCATCGACATACGTATCTGTACTTCTTTGGAAACGTTTGTTGTTGTTTCAATGCAAAAAAAAGAATAGAGCACTGGTTTGTTCAGGTATCTCTAATCCGCGGTCAAATTACAAGGAAACCTCTTTAGCTCACCCCAGTATTCGATTATCGCTGTCTCCCTTACAACGTAGCCGCGACCTCCGGCCATCCGATTAACCTACGCTCCTGCGCAGCGATCGTAGGAATGTCTGACCCTACTCAATTACGTTGCCCTAGACAGGTAAGCTTGATTGATCTACATGAGAGCTAAATAATACAATTAATGTAAAAATATTGCTGATCAAATGGTTCTTGGTCTTCAATACAGTTTTATTAATATTAGCTAAAGAAAGCCGTAGTGGCACAGTGATTTAACGAAAAGATTTCCAAATATAATTCCGACTTCACCAATTCTGAATTGAAGTAAAGTTATTAATCCGAGACTTACAATAAAAGACGTACGTTCAGTTGTGCTTGAGTAACGACGATGGACTTCTGCCACGTTGGCGCCTAAATATGTCTATGGAAAAGAGGATGTTGTGTTACAACCCTTTCGGGGACCCTTGTGGGAAGGCGTGACAAATAATATTAATGGGAATTGTTATATTAGCTATTCTAGCAAAAGAGACATTACTACAGAATAAATGTATATACATAAACCTACGTTGGAATCAATTGATGAAAACAGATTAAAATCTAAAAGAACCCAGCGTACAGACGACGTGAAGCAACTTTACTTTTAGGCTTTAAAGTATAAACGATAGAGTAAAGAAAAGACGTGCTTAGGGCGTCCGAGGTATCCATATACCTTAGCGTGTTAGGCTAACCAGTACCGCTAAGACGAACAGAACATAATAAAACAAGGCATTATAACGTCACATCTGTCTTGTAATTTGTAGGTCGTAGCATATTTGCTTCAGCTCGCTATATTTTCATGTTCAATGTGAGGTTAGAGTGCATACCTGCATCTTTCTTACCAGCAGTTGACCGTTATATCGTGCGCTCCATATTGGGCGCTCTATAGTGATTGGCATGTTTTATGTCTAGCGATATTGGGTGCCGAAACGAATCTGCGTGAAATCATCACGTATTCATCTTTGCCAATTTTTGAACATTGTTTTGTTACTATAAAGAACATCTATTGATGATTCAACTTTTATATCAATACACTTTTTATATGAGTCGATTTAATATACCTAAGTGTATTATATTGGTACAAACTCTGAAGACCCAATTTTATGTCAATTTAATAATGAACATATTATTATGAACCTATACCTATAGTATTATTTAGTTACTAAGTAATCTCACCTTCCTGAGAAGACCACGGAAAGAGTTTTTAATTGTTTTTTTTTGTGAGAGGTGAGTCGGTTTCAATGCAAAGCTTCATAATATATATTAGAATTTCATCTCAGATCTACCTATATAACATAAAACTGTTTATTTATCAAGTGGTAAAGAATAGCATATTTTTTTTAAACAACACCTAACATAGGTCTTCGTTAAATATATTTTTGATACCCAAAGGATTTACGTTAGGTACACATTTCATGAATTATTATTAAAGATGTTACAAACACGACATGGAAACTGTAGATATGTATTTTCTCACGTATAATGACCAACCTCTCCCCATCATAAGCTGCAAATCTTTGCATTTTATGCACATGCATTAAATGCAAAATTCCATATCTATACTGTATTTATGCACCGGCCACATGGAATCACGAATAAAAACATCCAACAGGGAATAACAATGAAGTGTTTGCATGGCTTTCCAAGTAACGACGTATCCGTCGAACACTCCAATATTTGCGTTGCATAAATGCAGAAGGATCGACCCTGTGTCCCTGACCCTAGGACGTTGACCCTGCTCGTGACACTTCGATTCTCTATCGATCACGACCGAAGATCTTGCGATCGAACTATCGACGCGATATTTTTCTCTTATCTGATCGTATCCCGAGCGAGTTAGGGCGACTAAGCGTGACTCTTAAGTTTTACCCAGTCACTTGCCGAATCGAATGTACAATACGTAACAGTTAGCTTATTGTTTAGTACCGTTGTCATCTCATTGGCAGGTGGACTGTGGTATTATCGCGATCCATGTAACCTCATCTTGATAACCATTGTAGCGTTTACACGTAAAATGAAAACAGACTGGCGCTCTATATTCTCTGCCTACCCCGTTAGGGACTTGGCGTGATGATATGATATGATATATGAAAACAGATTATTTTTTTTAATTGTTTAAAAATTACTGTATACTAATATGGTACTAATACTGAGTCCGTTATGAAGTAATTTAAAATGAATTACATTAACTTAACTTGTTAAATAACATGGCAGCGAATCCTGGGTATGTCCGAGGAAGTATGAAAATAGCTTGAATGCAGTCGGGATGCGATCTCTTCGAAAAATGTGCGGCGTAACGATATTAGATCGAATCCGCAATGAAGAGATTCGCAAATCAACTGGCGTGAATGAGGGCGTGATTGTAAAGATGAAGAAAGGCATGTTACGTTGGTTTGGACACATAGAAAGGATGAGTGAAGAAAGATTGACGAAACAGATATACAAAGCAAAAGTGTGTGCAAGAAGAGGCAGAGGAAGGCCACGTTCCAACTACCTGGATCAAATAGATCGGACTCTAAAGGACGGGAACGTTAAGAGTACTCGAAACCGACGAGCATGTATGAAGAGACTGATGAATGTGGACGAAGCGAAAGAGGTATGTAAGTCTAGAGAGAACTGGCGCTCTATACTCTCTGCCTACCCCGTTAGGGACTTGGCGTGATGATATGTGTGTGTGTGTGTGTGTGTTAAATAACAGCATTTCTATTCAGCTTAGAACAAGTATAAACAAACTAACAAGTATAGAAACTGCGAATTGGAGCGAGTATTTTATAAAAGACTTGAAACATCATTATTGTAGTGAAAATACGACTTCGATGACAGTCGGTTGTTTTTGACAATAACGTAATTGCAAAGTCAATTGTTGATAGCGATAGACTCTAAATCCGTCATGTTGACATACTACATCTCCGGCGTAACGAAGGAGCTATTACATTTCTGCCTCCTTCGGGGACCTTATCGTAAAGTGTAAAGATTCAAACTATATCATCCATAAGAAGGAATATCATCGTGACTGACCTCTATTATCTAATAATGATCTGTAGATATATAAGAAGACCCAATACATCATCTGTCTGACTACAATGGATCGTAATAAGAAGAAAAAGAACGAACAGTGTCAAAAGGTCACAAATATCAGTATCTATTCCAAGATATATTAACAAAAAATGCCAATGCCACGGATACCTCAAAACATCTACTACTTTAATTTAAAATTATCTATTGACTTCCGCATTGTGAAGTATTTGTTTTTTCAATGTTATCGTTGATTTAAAGTCATGAGGGATAATAACAGCTACAACATTTTATAAGTTACTAGCTGTGCACGCGACTTCGTCGGCGTGGACGGCTTTTTATCTTTCGTAAAAAAATATTTTTTCTATAAAAAGTATCCTATGTTACTTCTAATACCTCCAAGAATATGTGTACAAAGTTTCATGATGATCGGTTAAGTAGTTTTTACGTGAAAGCGTAACAAACAAACTTACATTCACATTTATAATATTAGTAAGGATAATATAAGTCTTTCCCTTAACTATGTGAGGTGACTTGAACCTTTTGTGTTGATAAGAAGTTCCGTCTATATACGAACGCATACAACATTCATTTCTTACCAACACAGATGTATCAGTAAATTGAAACTAAATCTCCATATACTATATGCTCCGGCGTTCACTCTCAAATGCAGTTAACAGTACTGTACAGTACTAGACCACAACATATGCCCCTCTAAGAATGGTAATTTACCAATGATTATAGGTTCGAGCCGTGTAACTCGATTGTTAGAAGAACGAGTAACATTCAACAGCTCACACCGATATGAACAATGCTCGACGACATTTACACCGATACGTAACAATTCACATAGTTCATACATCGATGCTTCACAACTAGTCCCGCCCACATCATCTACTCTTTCGACACTCAAATAAGCCATAAATTATAATTTTAAACCACTATGAGGCAACACGCATGCGTGTCTAACTAACGAGCTAACATTGCGACTCCATAAATATTTCGAATAGATTTAAATACTAGCGGTAGCGAATCTGTTGTCGATACAATTATTAAGCGTAAGAGGCCATCAGTCTCTGATACGCCACTTGTAAAATAAAAGCAGTTTGTAGTTCATATAGCATTATAACTCCAAGGCGCCCTACAATAGTTCCCAAATTTGTAGGTGTGTATTGATATATTTTGGTGCTAACGTGATAGATGGAGTCCATCTCTGTTTCACAAACACGTATATTCATACGTCTTTTCAAAGCTATCCAGGATTCCTATCGATGTTTTCCGTCACGGTAAAGCTCAGTCTAGTTGACGACTATACATAAGTTCAGAAAAAGCTCATTGGTGCAGTCAGGATTCGAACTTACAATCATTGGCGTTGCAGGCCACCGGGACTACTCGAACTTTAGCCACCAAGGCTCTATTTGCAGCTTAAACATTTAATTTATTGATCGCACTCAACGCGCATTAGATAGGTTAAGTTGAAATCAAGTAGGTATGAGCTGGGAACTGCGCCGGCGGCGGGTGACCGGTCGGCTCGCCCCCAGCATTGATTGTACCTTACGATGACAGGCTCACGCTATCGCAAATAAGTATTTATTGCAGCCATACAACTTCACTGCCTTTAAAATTATGATACGTACCATTGTCTGCGGCCCTTCTAACGACGTCACGTAACAATGCTATGGAACTTGTTTCGAAAGATCGGGACTTGTTGTGCTGTTACAGAAGTTATGTACGTTACAAGAAAATTGACTGCCTTGTCGTTCTGTGTCCCTTTCGGGCTTAGCAGTGAATATATACATACTAAAATTTCATTTCTGTATGTTAAAAATCTTGCATGTTCTGAATTAAAAAAATGCCATATAATAATCATAGTGCCAGAAAATAAAAAAGGAATCTATGTTGTTAATATTTAAATATAAGTTAATTATCCAAATTCCCGCCACGTGGAAGGGTTTAATGAAAGCCCGCGGCAATGCCTCGTTTTATACCAATGCTGAACCACTCAAAAATGCTTTTGTATTATTGATTGTGAATAATTATGGTTTGACACCTAGATGAGCCGTGGTGGCCTAGTGGTTCAAGCAGTTGCCTACAACACAAAGATTGCAAGTTCGAATCCTGACAGTACTAATGAGTGTCTCCAAACTTAAGGACAGTGATTAGTCACACCACGAACTTTAAGGTGAAGGAAGACCGATGTCTTCCTTCACCGAGGAAGCCTGCATATTATTGAGAAGAAATTCAAAGGCGCGTGTATAGAATTTAAAATATACAGAAACGGCGATGGACTCGCCATCTGTCATGTTGGCACCTAAGATATATCTCTGGCGGAATGTGGGTGCGTGGGTACCACACCTCTGCCTACCCCTTCGGGGACCCTTGTGGGAAGGCGTGAAGATACACATTGACACCTACATCTGTTAACAATAGATACCTATTAATATTTGTAACAAAAAGGTATGTTATAGCTTTTATGAATTAATGAAAATGCCTTATCATCGCAACAAGCGTCGCTTCGGACGGAGATTAGCTCGATAAGATGTAACAAATAATATTCGGCCAACCAAATACGTTGAGCGTTCGACACGATTATGAGCAGTTCAGAGGTCATAGATATTAATCGATAACCAGCCTTATCTAACCATCACCGATTCAAGTTAAAGGCTTTTGGTGTCCACACAAAAGGTGAATACCACCACATTGCTGTGGTGGTTTCTGATTTTGGTGGTGAAAAAAAATAAATAAATAAAAACCTTAATAAATAAAAAAGCAAGTTGCGATTGCTATGAAACCTCTGCCTACAAGTAGTGAGAATGCGTGTAGATACGAAAATTTGTATGTAAAAATCTCCCCGTTGAGGTTTTCCCTGGAGAGTACAGCATGGAGTTCTTCAAGAAGGGTGTGAAAAGATTCCTGCAGGGTCGGCAACGCGCGAGTGATACCCCTGGTGTTGCAAGCGTCCATAGGCGGCGGTAACCGCTTACCATCAGGCGGACCGCATGCTTGTTTGCCACCCAAGTGGTAAAAAAAAATTGTAAAAAATAGTTGTTGTGTTTACTAAAAATAGTTCATACATATATAACTTAATAGATACCTCACTGTAAAATTTAGACATATTCTAGTTTCAAATCAACGTAGCGAATAACCGAAGCAAATGTAACAAACGCAATGAGATGAAAATTGCTGCCCTGAGGTCATCACATGGGTTCCAAGTAGCCTACGTAGCGTTGAACGCTACCGGTACACTTCTGTCGGTGACCTTAGTTCAGGCGCGCATTCCTTCTTAGGTATAATAATACACATGCTGGCCAATGATCTGCTGCGCCCGCTCATTATAAACCCTCACTGGATGCAAGAACCGTATTCGTTATGCGCTCCTGGTACCTGTGATGCGGTGGTCTTTGTTTTACTCTGAAAGCAAATAATGTTTCATGCTAATTGAACAATGAAATGTATGGCTAAATTATGCAATCAAGTTCTTTTGTCGGCGAAGATAAATCAACAAGAAATACCGCAAAGAGTTTTAAATGTGGCAGTATTATTAACACAAGGGTGAGTTTGCTTGCTGACGCATTCCTAAATTGCCTTTCACTGTCAACACGTCTGAATCTATCAAAGTCAATAAAAGCCACTTAGAGCGCAGGTAAACCACCGAATCCCCAGCTCTTAACGTCTCATAATATGGTAATACAAGTGAGTCCCAACATCCGGTGCCGCCCTCTGCATTGTGATCGCGACGACAAGTCGACACGGGCATTATTAAAATTATTTATAATTCTATTTCGATCCCGCCGGAAATCTTTATAATATACCTTTGTTCGAAGGCGTGGGTGAAGGACTCCTTTAGAAATTATCTAGGAATGCATTTTGCGTTTGAAGTAGCTTCATCGGCTTGGCTGACCATTTATTAAGAACTTCGGTATGTCTTCTTCATACTCAAGGATTGTTTAAGGCTTTTAAGGCATTTTACATTCTATTGTTACTATTTCTAACTTAGGGTTGAGTGAATCTAACGAATCCGATTAAAGTGAATAAATAATAAGATGGGAATATTTACTTTTGATGCAAATGCATTGGCATCATCGGCAAAGCTTTTCAATGTTTTAACAAATAGCATTGTTGGCTCCACAAATTGATAAACGCACCGCTAACAATAATAATTAGTTCTTTGAAAAGTTCCTTGTGTTGAAAATTTATATGTAAAGAATATTGTTGTTGGAAAACGTCGAATTAAATATTTTACAAAAAAAACAAAAAAGGAGAATAAAATTCCTAGACAAATATAAAACAAAATAAGTTTGCAGCATTCGAGGATACGGAATAACCAATCTTGTAACTATAGCGTAATGATTGGGTAAGGGCAAACGATAGAGTTGAAATAATATCTCCCTATTAACTGAGCTCGGAATTTCGAGACACTATTGTCTTTTCACAGAATGGCCCGCAGCTTGTTACTCTGAGCTATTGTGTTCAATTATAAGACGTAGATACTGAATAATTTTAAGTATTAAAAGTAATATTGTTTTCGTTGTGATTTGCTTAAACTATGAAGATAGCAGCATTCCTAAACTTTTTCGTTCCTAAAGTTAATGTTCAAAAAAAAAAAATTTACCGACCAAGTTCACATTGGATTACTAACGCGTTTATACTTGCACCACTTTCTTCTAAGCGAGGTTTAATTAAAACCTAAAAACTCGGTTCTATTATAATTAAATTAAGCATGGCATAGACAATCACTGTTCTATATTTTACTTTTTTGTTCGACAAAGCTCCAGGTCTGTGTAATCAATATCTCTAATAACTGTCTAAAATGAAGAATTTCACTTAGTGTTCCCACACAAATTGGTTAGTGTTAAACGCCTTCATTACTAGCGGCATTCCCTGATGGTAAATTTTAATTGGGACCTCTGATTTATTGGACCCGAAGCGAACCATTTAACTTTTCATTCGAATAGTTTTTAATAAAGAATTATGACCGAGGGAGAGAGAACGGGATCCACTTAAATCTGAATAGAATTCCAAATTCAAAAGATTTACGCCTTAGCAGGGCTATTTGTATTTGAATTATTATGCAATGAACTATGTAGGTATTTATTTGTCAACTAAACTTAGGTAATTGGAAATAGAGAAAACCAATTCGTTCCTTTTTTAAATTAAGTTCAAAATTTCCATAAACGATAGGTGGAGAAAAAAATGCCGTAACAAAATGTAGTAGGTTACCGAAATGTATTCGATTTAACCGTCCATACCAAAACAGCCGCAATGACATTGACATAATTTTACTTTTTTTATAAAGTTCGTGATCTAAACAGTAACGGTGTCAGTTGATTGGTGTTCGAAGTGGATGTGATCAGTCCACTAAACAGCTGCTCTTACAATCGATAGGAGTCTTTATACGAAAGAAGGTAAAGTCAATATTGCATTGTAGGGGGTACGAAGTCGCCTCGTTAGACCCAGGTAATTGGACAAATGAAAGATGTACCGCGTGTTACAGTAAAATGATAATAGGCACGTAACTGTATACCAGAGTGCTTTCGGCATTGTATTGTGTATTTATTGTAAGGTTTGCTATTAGTTTTTCCTTATGGGGAAACTTCACGGTAAAGCTGTTCTATACAAATGAAGTTAATTATGATTTATATAAAGTTCATATAGGAACTTTTTTTTTAAATAATGTATCATTCTTCTTTTTCTTTATTTATAATTTCACTTACATAAATTTCATGAATAATATAATAATATATCCTCACGCCTTCCCACAAGGGTCCCCGAAGGGGTAGGCAGAGGTGTATAGGTAATACCCACACACCCACTTTCCGCCAGAGGTATATTAGGTGCCAACGTGAAAGATGGCGAGTCCATTGCCGTTATTCAAGCACGACTATACATACGCCTTTGAATTTCTTCTCAGTTGTATGCAGGTTTCCTCTCGATGTTTTCCTTCACCGTAAAGCTCGTGGTGTGACTAATCACTGTACTTAAGTTCAGAAAAACTCATTGGTACAGTCGGGATTCGAACTTGCTACCTTTGCGTCGCAGGCAACTGCTCGAACCACTCGGCCACCACGGCTCTATTTCATAAACTATCTATATATCCCTTTATCTTACTTTTTATTATTATACCAAATATTGTTGAGTTCATTTTTTTTTTCTCTCGTAGCCTGCGTTCCGAGAACTTTTGCTACTTAACCGGTCAACTACGTAACCTAGGCCTCCAGCCAGGCACTTTATTACTAAGCAACACAGCTAAGGGCACCCCCCGAAAGGATTATCATAAAAAAATACATTTTAATAGGTTTGCTCCAAAGAAGTCGTTACAGTTCAAGATTATAACATTTATATTTAATTAGATAAAGTTAAGCTATGTCTCACACAGTCAGTAATTATGAAAAAAGTGCAGGCATGCTGTACTAATTTTCTAAAAGTTCAATTACATCTGATAATTATCTATAATACTAGAAGCTATAGATTCATTCAAAATGTGAAGTATGTTTTACCAAATTGATTAAATTTATTCAAACCAATTGGACCTCGTTTATGGTATACTGCCACAGATTTACTTCACTCTATTATTATCTAACAAATCTCTGTTGCCGTTCTATTAAATCTACCCAGATCCTATAGTCAGCACTATAGTCAAACTACTATTGAAGAAAAAAATATTGAATGGTAAACAACACTCAATGTTTCAATGAGTGAATTAAAAATGTATGTCTTGAAGACAAGTACCTATTGACTTGTAAATCAACTTGAAGCATGCAGCAAAAGTATGCAACACGAGTAAAAGAAATGCATTCCGAGAAATCGATTCCATTATTATTTACGCTCGCCCCGCTAACACCCACAGCACATAAAAGTACGTAAAGAAGTACATATCGTAGGAGCGAATAACTCGTTAAGTAGAAAAACAAATACAGCTTGATGTGTCCAACAGAACGTTAATTGTTTCCCATCATCGAGTCAGTATTGAGCACGGCGAGTGGGCAGTGCTGAGCAAAAATGTTCATATTGTGCAACCGATGGTCTCGAGTGCCGATTGAGTAACCAAAGGAAACCAGATTACCGAGAACCGTTCAAACACTCCCGAACTTTCACCGCTCCGTTACTTTGTCGATCTTTACTCACTGGTATTATTTCAAAGAACTGAATTATACTGGAAAATACTCGTTCTGGCATAATTAGAACATTGTTCTGCTTTCAAAGACCCTAATGAACTCGTAATAAAGTAAGGCAAGTGTAATAAAAATGTAGTTACAACTTTTTTGACCATATTTAGCCTACAAAGACCATAAAATAGGCACTTTCTCAGTGTTACTAAATTAGTGCACAATAACACTTGATGATTTGTCACGAACAATAAAATCATCCAAGTTTTATAAAATTGTGGCAATTCTAGCTCAAAGCAAGTAATCGCAGAAACGAAATAAACAAAAAAAATTGAACTACTTCTTACTACGTATCTTGATATCGTCGTAATAAATATAATCTTTAACCCATTATTATTGCAAGTAATTATATTATTATAACATGGCATAAAGACATATTATAACATGAAATAAAGTCAAAGTAACTATGTTCATTATTTATTATATTTATTACATTGAGCCGTGGTGGCCGAGTGGTTCGAGCAGTTGCCTGCGACGCAAAGGGTCGCAAGTTCGATTCCCGACTGTACCAATGAGTTTTTCTAAACTTAAGTACAGTGATTAGTCACACCACGAGCTTTACGGTGAAGGAAAACATCGAGAGGAAACCTGCATACGTCTGAGAAGAAATTCAAAGGTGTATTTATAGTCGTGCTTGAGTAACGGCGATGGACTCGCCATCTGTCACGTTGGCACCAAATATACCTCTGGCGGAAAGTGGGTGTGTGGGTATTACCTATACACCTCTGCCTACCCCTTCGGGGACCCTTGTACGAAGGCGTGAGGATTATCACTCCGAATAAAATATACCTCTAAGAAACAGGAGGTAACATAACATTGATACATGAATACGTTAAGTGTAGAGACCGCTTAACTTGTTAAACGATTTTGTCAACTTACCTGGATTGAACTGAACCCAGTATCTTATTTAATCAAGTAATCGCCTCCTATTTACAATTTATAAATACCATAATGTATGTCTACTTTGAAGATAAATGTTGAGTGTGTCAGGACTGTGGTAATACCCTTAAAGATTGCTGGGTATGGAAGTCTCGCTTCTGCCTTCTAAAGTCTGAAGTCTTTTAAAGTGGCGAATACGTTTTATGTTCAACCGACAAAACCTGCGACGTGGATAACATTTGTAGATTTTATTCTATTGTATATATATATATAGTCAAAGTCTGAACAATAATTGAGTTCTGATTTTGTATATCTCATTATTTCGTATAAATTAAATACGAGCTATAAATCTCAATATTAATTGAGTTAGGAATTTGTCACATTTTATTGCTGCTCTAAACATAATCTCAAACCACTTTATTTAAATCAATTTAACCATCTTTAGTGGTTGCATCACTCAGCAAGATGTTATCAGCACATCGTGACAGACATAACGACCAAATTGGATCTGCCATTAATCAATGTACATTTATTTAGGGCATTTTTATTGCACTCTCGTTAACTACACCGCCTCAATATTTAGTAAGAGTTTGTTTTAAATCTGATAAATATTATGATAAGCAAGTTTTGACTTAAGTGGTCTTAAATGTTCCGCTGGTATTTAATTTGATTATCTGTATCTATGGGTATTCTACGCAAACAGTATGCATGCTTCTTCTTGATATTTTCCTTCAACGTAAAGCTCGTGGACTAATTACTATAATTAAGTTTAGAAAAACTCATTGGTACAGTCGGGATTCGAACTTGCGACCTTTTTGTCGCAGGCAACTACTCGAACCACTCGGCCACCACGGCTTCAAAACTATGTCAGACTTCATTTAAAATATAGTACATACCGGTAAGTATGTCCGATGAGACTGAAGAATGTGAATGAAGGGAAAGAGGTCTCTAACTACATTGATTGAACTGGCGCTCTCACTCTTTCTGCCTCGCGAGGGACACTAAAGAACATAATATAAGAATCGCCTCATAGGGTACAAATCTTACAAGTTGGGACTTTATAAATTACTAGCTGTGCCCGCGACTTCGTCCGCGTGGAAAAGTGATATTAAGCAGCATAAATTTTTTTCTACATAAAGTGTAAGTTTTTCACCAACTTAGAATGTTTTATTAATTTATATGTATAATAATACAAAAAAATTAGTTTCAAGCTCCTAGCTTCAAAAATGACGTAACTTCCATACAAACTTTCATCCCCAATCGCAACCCCTTACACCTCTTATTCGCATTAAAAAGTAGCCTATGTCCTTCCTCAAGCTTTAGGCTATCTCTGTACCAAATTTTATTTAAATCGGTTCTGTAGTTTACGCGTGAAAAGGTAACAGACAGACAGAGTTACTTTCGCATTTATAATATTAGTAGGGATATCTTGCATGCCGTGTCATGAACACACGTCATTATAGTCTATGACAATGACAACTCGCCGCTTAACATTACGTAGGCTGACATATAACAATGAATTTTAAATGAACTCTGGTGTAACAATGGTTTGAAATATTAATGAGCTACAAATAATTTAAGGGAAATTAATGGCAGCAGATGCAGTTTCAAAAAGACAAACTTACACCTACTTTCCATGCCTCATATATCACAGCTCGTAGCAGAAGGGAATGACAAGATAGATGCATTTCTCTTTGGACAGCAAATATATTACCGTTTCCTAATTATGTAGAAGCTTACTCTTATTTGTGGCGGAAGTTAGTACTTGCCCCAATACCTGAAATAATTCATAACATTTTTGTATAAAAATTTAAGCATAATCATAAACAAGTTGAAAATTTTCTTCTAGCTTTGAAATTATATAGGTACTAGCTTATGCCCGCGGCTTCGCCCGCGTGGAAAGAGCAACATATTTTTTTTTGCCCTTATAATGATAGAGCTTTGAATCTTTCGGGATTCAAATGTAGCCTATGTCTTAATCCTGGGTATAAGCGATCACCATAAAAAATATCAGTAAACCGGCTTTTTTCAGTCGTAAAAATGTACTTTTTTTTTTCAATAAAAAGTATCCTATGTTACTTCTTATACCTCCAGGAATATGTGTACAAACTTTCATGATAATCGGTTATGTAGTTTTTACGTGAAAGCGTAACAGTAACAAACAAACTTACATTCACATTTATAATATTAGTAAGGATATACATTATCTTTATATATCTCCTCATGTCTCCCCATGTGCTCCTTCGAGGGGATAGGCAGAGGTGACTAAATAGTTCCCACACACTAAATGTTTGTCCTTATAACAATTCTGCCTACCCTTCAGTGCCCTAGGCGAGTAATTATATAGATATAGAAACTGTAGTGCCAGTACCTCAAATCATCCATAAGCTCCGAGGTTTATCCATTTAACGGTATATTAAGACCTTATATTACTATAATTAGGTCAGAGAAGACTACTTAAGTAGGTACTTGAAAACCATTAAAAGCAAATGAAAGTTCCCACGCAAACTTAGTTTCAACGCTTTAAGACATGAAATGAGCGAAGATCAGAGAGAATAAGAGAAGACAATGATTGAAGTATCACACCATATCATCACGCCAAGTCTCTCACCTCCCTCACCTCTCATCAGCGAGGTAGGCAGAGAGACTAGAGCGCCAGATTTCTCAGACTTACGTACCTCATTCGCTTCGTCCACTTTTATCTTCATACATACTCACCGGTTTCGAGTACTCATGATGTCCACAACGAGTGTCCGATCGATTTGATCTAGGTAGTTGGTATGTGGTCTTCAATCAACTCATTCTATGCACATTGAAAAGATTTTCATCTGCCTATGATCACAAAACCGTGCACGTTTAATTAAAAGTCGATTTAATAGCTCATTGAAAGGAAGCATGTGAGCTAACAAGGCGTTCAGTGGCCGGCGAACAAACGGGGTCACTCAGCCTTAATGGGTCGCGTGATTCGTGCTATAAACATAACATTTTGTCCAGATTTGCCGACCTCTGATACCCTTATATTATAGGGTCACGACATCTATAAATTAATGAGTTTGGTCTTCATAGATCGAAGCCATTTGAACTGCTCCAAACTTGGTCAACTATCTACTTCATGCAGTGTAACTATGTACGTATATGGTAGTGTTCAATTTGACAGTTTTGTTTGTAGTCTTTTCGTTTGTACCAGTACAAGTAAAAGGGACAGGTATACTGAATACGGAATGTTTTATAATGGCATGATTTAAGTGGATGAGTAAATCAATAATATTGACCGCCGGTCGCGCAATACTGACTACGGCAGAGTTCAAAGCATATTACAAACTTTATTTCATTTCAACAGGAAACTAATGGAAAATATAGCCGTGTTGGCCGAGTGGTTTGAGTAGTTGCCTGCGACACAAAGATCGCAAGTTCGAATCTGACTGTACCAATGAGTTTTCTGAGCTTAAGTGCAGTGATTAGTCACACCACGAGCTTTACGGCTAAGGAAAATATCGAGAGGAAACCTGCATACGTCTAAACAGAAATTCAAAGGCGTATGTATGTCACGTTGGCACCTAAAGTATATCTCTGGAATAAAGTCGGTGTGTGGGTATTACCTAAACACCTATGCCTACCCCTTCGGGACTCTTGTGGTAAAGTGTGAGGACATATATACTAAAAGAATCACGTAGAAATTTTACTATCACATTATGCTAAGTCCAATATGGGATTACGTAGTTAATCCTATTGCAAGAACTTATCTGACTTCCTACGATTACGGTTTTGTAAAACGATTCCTCTAACGTATTATTCACACCTTCCGTCCTAATGCTATTACAAAAGACTTAGTTAAATAGTATTTGAATACATACAACCCTATTATATATGCGAACTAGTCGTCCGTCCCGGATTTGCAAGGGTGGACATAAGATTTTTTTGTAATTAAGGAAAATATGCCTATGTCACTCAAGGTGAAAGAATTTTTCAAATTGGTCCAGTAGTTTTGGAGCCTATTCAATACGAACATACTTACATACAAATCTTTCCTTTTTATAAGTAAGTAAATTAGTATAGATAAATACAATGTTTATTATGTAGTAGCTTTGCAAAAGCTTTCATGTTTTTCAGTTGTCTCATATAAAGAACTGGCGCTCTACTTAACTCTCCCTGCAACTCCGTGTGTAGATGTTTGTATAGTTTAGTCATATGGGCTTCTGATGCTATTAATCGTATTAGTCCATCCATCAACCATATTACTGCCACCATGTACGTCTATTCTTTTTTTTTATCTCTACGATTCCTATTTTAAACTGTACCGCCAAGTCTTGAAAATACTTGAATAAAATACGCCAAGATTGTAAATTCCTCATCTGACTACCCAAGGCAGCGGATAATAAAATTAAACGCAGCTAATCATGAGGCCCATCGAAATGAATCCTGCACACGTTTGAGCAGAAGTTTTAGGGCGTATGTATAGTTATGCTTGAGTAACGGCGATGGACCCGCTTTCTGTCACGTTGGCACCTGAAATATATTTCTGGCGGAAAGTGGGTGTGTGGGTGCTACCTATACACCTCTGCCTACCCCTGTGGGGAGCCTTGTGGTAAGGCGTGAAGACATAGTCCAGCTTCATATTAGCACCGCCGATCATCGTTGCCCGTGTAGCAGTTTCAATTTGATCGACAAGGCGCTTTAGTGTTATAATATTTCTAGAATAACCGCGAGAGGCCATAAACATTGTATGGAATCATGTCGGCTCCTCGCATGCATAGTGCTTTC
>JACCPG010007352.1:0-154686 GCA_016069955.1 Drepana arcuata
TCTCAATTTTCGCAGTCAGGAGCTCTAACCACTAGACCAGGCCGTCTTGATTTGCAAAATCGATTGTTACATATTTTCGTAATGTTATTCACTTAAACTAGGTACTAATTGTTGAACGCGACGTAGTTTTACTTTAATATAGAGCTGGTGCCTTCTACGCTACTGCGCCTGCATTGAATGAGTACGTAATTAGAAATTATTAGTTTCCATAAAGTGTCATCTTCTATTTCATCTCTTTCAAGTTTTATTTTGGCGATATAAAGTAGCCTTATATCCTAGGCCATATTTTATTTCTATAGTAAGATTTATTTAAGTGGTTTTAATTTAAGTGTGAACACAAAACATATGGAAAAATAAACAGACTGAGCTACTTTCGAATTTATAATATTAGTATTAACCAAAGTTTTCCTTTATAGAAGCAAGAAAAGTACGTCATGTTGAGTCAAGCGCCTAGCTCACATAGGCACGCATCAACAAACGCTTGGAATAACTGTCAAATAAATAGACATCAGACAACTCACGGCACCAAGTGATGAACAACGGCGTATTACAAAATACACACGATGTTGGCAGACAACGACACGCGTCACATTCACAGCGACAATGGAACGACTTACAGCGGATCGAATGGCACATATAACTTTTTCTACGAAGACCCGAGGTTCATATCAATTCTTAAAAACAGAGGATCCAATAACACAGCCAATTTAGGTGAACTCTTCAAAGTATTGGAAGACTTAAGAAAGTACAACATTTCTGTCGTGAAGGAATGCGGCCGTTCAGAATATTGCTTTGGAGAATTTCGAGATTTGATTCTCGCGTATAACAACATTCACGTTTACGTCAGTCTTCTAGTGAGTTATTGTTATTTTCGTCATGAGTATGTTCTTCGTCTATGGCGTTATGTTTATACAGTCTTTTATTTGTACAGGTATGTCTATTCGGTAGTTTAGCGAATGCTCTGAACGTGGCCGTGTTGACGCGGCGCGACTTGGCCGCGGCCCCCATAAACCGGCTGCTCAAGTGGCTCGCTGTGGCAGACGTGTTCGTCATGATGGAGTACGTGCCCTTCGCAGTCTATAGATATCTGGTGAGTGGGCAGCGTAAACCAGCCAGTTCTGGAGGAGCGTGATGTATCATGAATCGAATACAATTTAAAACACATAGACACAATCTGTTTTCACTATTTACCTAAAAGTCTTAAAAAGTTTAAAGTAGATTTTTTGAACTTTTAAATATCGAACAAGCAAACCGATGTGAAACAAACTTTACTTATTTCATCTCAGTTGCTTTAAAATCATTCAACAGATACTTCCGGGGCGAGAGGACAGGCCGTACTCCTGGGCGGTCTACATGTTGTTCCACATGCACTACACACAGATATTGCATACCGCCTCCATTCTACTCACATTATCTTTGGCTGTTTGGAGATACATTGCTATCAAGTAAGTTGACACCTTTTGTCCTCTATTATATGTAATAATATCTATCTATCTAATAACTTTGAAGGTTTCCACACATATACTACACTAGTATTTGCCACCACATTCGGCATCAGAACTACTGGGAAGTAACACTTCATGAACAGTGAAAAGCAAGGTGGGCAGTGCCCAAAAGTATGACGGGGAGGGTTTATAACAAAAAATATGGAAAGCATGTTTTAAAAAAATACGCCATTGAATTTCTTCCCAAACATAATTATGCAGGTTTGCAACACAAATATTGCAAGATTGAATCCCGTTTGTATCAGAGTTTTTTTAAACTTAAGTACAGTGATTAGTCACACCACGAGCTTGACGGTGAAGGAAAACATCGAAAGGAAACCTGCATACGTTTGAGAAGAAATTCAAAGACGACGATGAACTCGTCATCTGTTACGTTGGCACCTAAAATACATCTCTCTAGTTCTAACTACACTACTTTGTCTATCCCTTCGGAGACCCATGTGGGTTAGCTGGAAGGTATAAAAATATCTAATTTTATTTCCCATATACGTATTTGTACTGAAAACAAAGAATAAAGACAAAAAAAACTCAATACTATAATAAAATAATGACTTGTTTGCAAGATTTGGGAGAGATAATCTTAAAGAGATAAGGAATATAAAATTGAATAAGACGATGTAAATGGAGTCATGAAAAGTGACATAAAATTTCGTCTGCCTAACAGTTGTTGAAAAGATCTTCCAAATTGCCTTAGATACTCAAAGTCACGGCTGTCAAGAGCTCTTTGTAAAACTCAGAACATTTTTGTCACATTCAAAAGATTCTTATTAAGTGGACTGCAGTAAATGATGTTTGAAGAAACTTGATTAAAAGCGAAATCGTTTCACACCACAAAAGTAGCTCATAAAAGCACATAGCTTTCTTTTCACAATTTCAGCTCTTTCTCCTCGTTTTTATATTTTTTTAAGGTTTTAATATAAATGAAATAAAAAGCGAGGGAAAATGTTACTGATTATTAGATGTAGGTATGTTTACATACATACATACATATCATCACGCCAAGTCCCTAACGGGGTAGGCAGAGAGTATAGAGCGCCAGTTCTCTCTAGACTTACATACCTCTTTCGCTTCGTCCACATTCATCAGTCTCTTCATACATGCTCGTCGGTTTCGAGTACTCTTTGTATGTTTACATAATATACATAATATGTATACATACCTATGTATGTATATAAGAGCCGTGGTGGCCGAGTGGTTCGAGCAGTTGCCTGCGACGCAAAGGTCGCAAGTTCGAATCCCGACTGTACCAATGAGTTTTTCGGAACTTAGATACAGTGATTAGTCACACCACGAGCTTTACGGTGAAGGAAAACGTCGAGAGGAAACCTGCATACGTCTGAGAAGAAATTCAAAGGCGTATGTATAGTCAATATATATATATATAGTAACGGCGATGGACTCGCCATCTGTCACGTTGGCACCTAATATACCTCTGGCGAAAAGTGGGTGTGTGGGTATTACCTATACACCTCTGCCTACCCCTTCGGGGACCCTTGTGGGAAGGCGTGAGGATATATTATTATATTATAATGCTAGCAGTCCAACTAGGTACTATAACGTAACTAGTACTAGAATGGATATATAATTTTTGCTTCTCGTGGTGATAAAACTCGGTACCTAAAAATTCTGAAACTCATATTGCTACAGATCACCAGGGTTAGAACCTGCAATCTCGATTTAAGCCTCCATCGCTACGGTTGTTTATAATAACTACAGGTGTAATACATTGTTTCTCAGATATCCGTCCCACAGTGCGACTCTGTGCACAGACCGTCGTTGCTCTCTCGCTATATTTCTCAGCTTCGTGCTCCCACCAATACTCTGCATACCTTCTTACTTCGTAAGTATCTACTGTGCTAATCTAATTATCATATTGCATTATTAAGTCACTTGAACATTAGCTGCATGCACATCATCAATTGACCATCATAAGATTAAACATCATCATCATCCAGTGCGAGAGTAAGTATGGTGTGGATGGATTCCTGCATTGTTGGCAACAAGCAATTAATCCTGGGTGTTGCGCCTATGAGCGGCCGTAACGGCTGACCGCAGAGGTATATATAAAAAATAAATAATAGTTTAAAAAAAATACAAAGGAACTTTACCTTCCTAGGCGAATACAATTAGTGTCAAATCAGACTGTGGTTGCCTTTATGAACCCATTTGGTAATGAATCTATTAAATTTGTATGACAGACAATCGCTTCATATAGAATTGGACGTTATTAGGTCTAAAATGATAAGGGTTCTTTGAAAATTGAAATTCCTTTCCAGTATATGTGATATTACATGTATGTAGTACCTATTCTCATCATGATAATGTTTTGTTGTTGTTTTAAGGTTTATGTCTGGCTTACGAGCGACATTTTCCGAGACTTAAAGTTGATATGCGAGACTTGTTTATGAAGGATGTCCTTATAACTTTATTCCTGCTTATTCTCGTCGCACAATGCGTAGTTGCTACACTGCTATGTTTCCTTGCGTGTCATCTTCAAAGAGATAATTGGAATATGGCGAACCTTACACCCTACTCGACAAGAAAACAATTGAAGAGCTTGCCACCCCTTAAGACTCATAGCATTGTAATTAGAGCTACAGTAGCACGCTCCTGGGTGATATTGATTTTGTACATCTTTTGTACTGTAAACTTTTGTAGTGTAACTATTTGTACTTTTTTATATTACTTAACACACGACAGTTATTAGTTAATACCTTTTTGGAATCTAATCTAAAGATGAGATTGTAAAGAGAACTTGTTTTCAGTTTCGTCATATATATCGTTCATTTAGTTTAATTTTAATAGTTTTGATTGTTATAATACATTGAAATAGCTTGGAATAGAAATTGATGAATGAATACTCGTCTAGAATTATGTATAAATAAACATTAATTTCGCGACTCAATTAATTTACATTCTGGGATAAATGTCTTTGAATTCGATTTTGATTGAAATGTATTTGTAAATGTCCCACAAGATACACTATCCGGATATTGGCAAGCAACACAAATATTCCGGCTCAAGGCTGTTTCGGCCTACACCTTGAGTTAATTGATCGTTCCTTCTCCCATTAACTTGATGATCACACCATGGCTTAGTTAATTGCGGGAACAGTAAGCTGTTATGTACTTATTCGGTCAGTTTTCTGTAGATCAAGACAAAGATACAATACTCATGCTATTTTTTATCGTATTTCCATATATGATAGGACAGCTGCTGTATCATTATCACAATTTGTGCCAATGTGGAAGAAGGTTAATCTACCGCTGTCATCAATTACTTTTTATTCTTCTCATATGTATGGGGGTTTCCTCAAGAACTTTTCACCAGTACAGAAAAATCTTATAAGTTTAAAGACTTCCGGAGTTTGAACCTATAATACCGTTGCCGGTGACTTCTTGCACCCGAGTGTCTTAAGTCGTTGTCTACCTCTATGGTTTTTTTGATAGGAAGTAATTTATCATAACTTATATAGGAAAAATATTTTACCAAAGATTATATCGATCTCTACCTACCAATTATTATTTTTTATTTAATAAATACATATCATGTACACGCGTAACACGTGGTATGGGTACGGGAATATTATACCATCTATTTAAACTAACAAACATTTGAGACCAATTGTACTATTGGCTTCTTTGCTAAATTATAATATAATAATAATAAATGCCTGGGATAATTCCACACAAATTGACCTAGTCCCAAATTAAGCAAAGCTTGTGTTATGGTAACTAGACAACGATATATTTACTTATATAAATAGATATATACTTACATCATCCAAGACATAAGGACATCCAAGACTAAGGTACAAATATTCGTGTTCATCACACAAATATTTGCCCTCAGCGGGATTCGAACCCGCGACCTCAAGTCTCGCAGTCAGGAGCTCTAACCACTAGACAAGACGGCCGTCTGGTACCTCTACCTTGATGATATAAATTACCATTCTGTTTCTGTAATACATAACAAGCATTTCTCCTTGACACATTTCCTACTCGTTGTAATCATGCTTACTAATATAACAGTTTCGTCCTCATTTCATCTTGCAATAAATAACTAGCACCGTCATTTACCATGGCTACTCCTATTCCAGGTATTCACAATACACAAAGAATTTACATTCGACAAAGCTGCTCAGATGCCTGAGAAGGTGTACTTCGTCGATTCAGACTACGACGGTAGCCTGTATCAGATCAACTTTTGGGTGCACGCAGTACTGATCAAGCTGTTACCTTGTGCGATTCTCACCGTTATAAGTGCGTGGTTGATCCGGGCTCTGTACAGAGCGAATACTAGAAAGAAGCTACTTAAAGGCTACAGTGCGTGTCAGACTGATGCAGTAGTCAACAGCAATGGTAATGTCTTTACAAGAAAGTCGACGAAGCGGTCCAAAGCTGAGAGAAGAACCGACCGCACCACGAAAATGTTGGTCGCTGTTCTTCTACTGTTTCTCCTCACTGAGTTTCCTCAAGGAATCTTGGGTGAGTATTATTATTGATATTATGTCTTCATGATGATACTATAATCTTAACATTGCAAGTGAGTACTTAGCTGAGTACGGCCACGACACAATTGATTGATTAAAATTTGTGGATTCATGTTTTTTCTCGTAATCAGACTCATGATGATGAAACTAAATCCTAAAAGGAATTTTGATAATAGAACTATTGAGAGTACCCTGTGATAAAACGTCAGTTTGCATACCAGAACGACCATCAGATAATTATTCCCGTATGCTTAACCTAACTGTATAACGTATGCAGTAAGGAGATAGACAAAAGAGATATAGGGCATGACGATTTTTTCCGCTGAAAATGTTTGTGAGTTGCACATGGCACGTTTCAGTGGATGGCTGTGCCAATAAACGGAGTACCTGTTCTTGCATTACGTCACTAGCACAGTAACTACTCCATGTATAAAGTTGGCATTACGCGAATTATACTTTTGATAGTGCTAGCGCTTGGCAAGCTTGCATGCCACCTGAGTTGTATAGGAGAGAAGTTTATGGTAAAACTATGTACATTTGTTACGAGATGTTAAATTCGATAAATTTAAGTTTCAGCTGTTTATCGTTAACGGACGTATAATAATGATCACACATATAAACACTTAGCCTAGCTATTCAAAGGGGGAACGCTGCCAGTATCTTCGGAACCCTGCCTAAAGGAACTCCTTTTAAGAATATTTTTTAGTTATTATATTATTATTAATTTTTTTCTTTCTTCTTTTTAGTAGTAAGTAAGTTTTTCATGTTTTGTAAGTCAACCTCAAATGTCAACACTTAGGAGTATATACGTTGTACGGGGGAAAGGTACTGAATATAAATAAACTAAATCAAAACAAGAAAAAAATATAAAATGACTATGAAACATCAAAATTCATCATTTTATAAAAAGTCAACATTAGAACTAAGCACTCCCACAAATTACGACAATTACAATTACAATAAGACAAGAGATACAATACAATTGGCTGTTGATTGATTGAATTGAAACTCGAGTACAGCCTGATGGCTACATGCATCATACAAGTATATCTTGTGGCATTATGGATCTCATTTATTAGAGAACCGTCGCCCCTGTCGGAACTTCCCGTAAGTCATTAAGGAGATGGAGGGTTTTGCCTTATCATGGGGAATTAATCATTGATTGCGTGGTGTAATTATTTGCCACTAACATGTGTTGTTAAGCAATAGGCATGTGCTGTCGCTACATTACAAACTAATGATAAGAAAAAATACATTATATTATTATAATACATTGTAATAATAAAATAATATCCTCACGCCTTCCCACAGGGGTCCCCGAAGGGGTAGGCATAAGTGTATAGGTATGTAGATATATTTTAAGTGCCAACGTGGCAGATGGCGAGTGCGTTACCGTTACTCAAGCTCAAGCTCGTGGTGTGACTAATAAGTGTACTTAAGTTCAGAAAAACTCATTGGTACAGTCGGGATTCGAACTTGCGATCTTTGGGCTGCCGGCAACTACTCGAACCACTCGGCCACCACGGCTCTCAATAAATTAACTAAACGGTTAATAAAGAACTTAGGGTACCTATTCGATTTTGTTTTCAATTATCTGCTAAATAAGAAAACTTAAGTTATTAATACTTAGAAACTAAATACCCAAAAATGAAAGGACACATAATTAGCCTACATAAAAGTTGAATTAGAAAACATGAATAAATTACATGAAAGTTTTTACATACCCTTTGTGCGACGAAGTAATTTCGCACGATATTACTTTCCATTTGGGAAATTTCTGCCAGTATATTTAGTGCGACACCTAGATGTTGACATTTGCCAAAAAATATTTCTCCAACTTTTCCAAATGTCAACTTGACAGACGCATTATACTGTATTTTATGTAGATACGTACTTTATTAAAGAAAACTTTATCCTCTGTGTTACAATGCAATATAACCTAGAGGTGCCTCGAGGTTTTAACTAAGTTAAATTTGATTATACGCTCTCTTGGGTGGCAGCATGGTGGTACATAGGAATCGAATTTTCGGTACAGACTAAAGCAGACAAGCAAACAATCTCTTCGATGATCTTCTTTTGTTCTAGGCCTCCTGAGCGGTATATTAGGCCGGTGTTTCTTCAAGCATTGCTACAACTTATTCGGAGAGCTGATGGACGCTCTAGCCCTCCTCAATGGCGCCATTAACTTCGTGCTATACTGCTCCATGTCACGCCAGTTCCGCACTACGTTTGGTATGATGATGAGAACTCGATGTGCACCAGCTCCACGGGCAGGTTCGCATACTGAACTCCAGACTACTTATGTGTGAGTGTGAGCAGTTGTGCTAGGTGTTAAAAATAGATCGCAAGTTCCGTAATATATAGGGCGAGACTAAAATTCCTCAGGTAGAAGATAAATAGAAAGCAAGTTATGTTACGAAAGCGTAAGTTAAAGCGAGATTAAAACCTGTTTACTATATGTACTTCGTATGATGATATATGTACTTGTAAAAACATCGCTAAATTCAAACATCATCCGTATAGTGAGTAGTCGTGTAATCTTATATTTTTTTATGTGAAAGGATTTGAAAAATGAAATGGAATGAAATGATAAAAGTGTATGAAATAATGTATGTAGTGATGTCCCCGCGGTTCCAACTGCGTAAAATTTGATTTCATTGGTAGATTTGCTTTGGAGTATAACGTAAATTATGTGTTAATCCAGAGAACAAGCTATGTTTGAACCAAATTTCATCCGATTCCGTTCTGCCATTCTGTAGCGTATGAGTTACAGACATTATCACGAACTTCCATATTTATAATATAGAGTAGAATCGTTCGAAGAGTTCGAATCGAAGAGCTCACGGTTATTTTAGAAATTTTTATATTGCTATGTAAAGTCGTTCGCAGTTATAAATGAACTGGTTAGTGAACATTTTTTATATCTCAGATCTGTTACTATAAAATCATATCATCTCACATATATATAAAAAATATTTACATATGGTGTTACCACATTTACTGACGTTAAATGTATTTGTAAGCTTTGAAGGATCTTATGTCTAAACTCAATATAAGATTCTCCCTAAGACTCTTAATACAGCAGATGGTTCTTTGGATAAACGATTCCTGCATATTCCGGCTATAAATAAATGCCTGTTTTTTAAATTAATTATTCCGTATCTCTTTTCAACTATACTATTACAAAATTAAAGAGTGGCATGTATGACGACAATATTCTCTGAAACTGGGCTATGTGAGAAAATATTAGTATTTATGTATTAAGATATTAAATAAATAAAAAAATTGTAAATATATAATATATGTTTGTTTAAATGTAAGTGTTTGTCTAAATGTTTAGGTTAAAATAGTGAAGAGTATTTATTTCGTGTGTTTATTAAATAAGTATAAAATGTTTTGGCGAAAATACAACAAAACCGAGTTAATAATTTATCTTTCCACCTTTAATATTTAACGGTGTATGGTTCCCGCAGGCGAGTATCAAGTTTGTTGTTTGCCTTAAATTTGTAAGAAATCTTGTTAAGAACAGGCTCACATGCCAGGACTAATTGGTAAACATGTTCGAAAGCCTACAAGTAAAGTTAATATCAATATCTTTATATAGTCCTTATACCTAAGCACAGTAAATAGGTCGAAGCAGGTAAATTATTATCGCGGGCTTGAACAGAGAGTGCATATGTCTGGTTTCATTTCCAACTTTTTCCTCTGGGAATTTCGCTAAATCTTAATTAGATTGCTAGACGAGAGGAAGGTCGTTCGCATTACAGATATGTAGAGGTTTATTGACTGTATTGTTGGGAAATAAACTTGAACAATGGCAAAAGAGTGGCACTAAAGATCCTTTCGTACTTTTCTACTATCCTTTCACCACAACAATGATAGCACATTGAATAGAATGAGGTAAAACTTGAATCTTGAATATATATATATGCTCGCCAGTTCCAATTACTCTTGACGTTACTATGTCCCTTATACCCATTTATTACTTATACCCTTTTCCACCTTTGAGCGTACGATCGGCTTGATCGAGGTCGTTCGAACGTCTTTCTCTGCTTCTCTCTATCAGAGATATACTCATCTTATATCTATTCTATACGTACTGACTATATTTCATAACCAACGTAACGTGCTCTAAGTTCATGTTTACAATCACACCCTCATTCAATGAGGTTTTATCTATTTTACATCAATGCCCTCATTCACACTTTTCTACATAAACCCGTCCCATCCCCTATTAAATAGGGATGACAGTAATAAGTTATGTAATGGTCCTAGAGGATTAACGGATTATACACCAACCTTACGGGTTGGACATCAACAATGAAGAAATAGTATAAAAGTCTGGTTCGTTATTGTCATCATCACGATCAATATCTCAAACTTGTACAGCATAAAGCGAAAAGGAAGATACGCCAGTCTTCACGAAATTACAGTGTACGCAATTGTGACGCGAGTATTTGGGTAAAAGTCATAAATTGTTATGATAGAGCATGTCGGAGGAAATAAATAGAAAGGCATTTGCAATTTGAATAGAGTTATATAGACAATGTAATGTTATTTTGCTGATCGTTTGTTATGCAGATTCAAAGGGACCCTTTTTGAACTTTATTTACAAAATGCTGTCTAGCAAATTACTAAAATTGTTTTTGGCGTTTTGTTACAGCGTCAAACACTGAAACAAGGTAAACATTTTCATTAAGGGAATGGAATAGAATTAATTAATTTAAATAACAATAATTTACATCTGTTTATCGAAACTTTAATCACCCATCTGAATCATTATATACAACGTATTCAAGTAAGGCAATGAATTTACTTGAATTTCCAAAGGAATGCTTTTATTGCGAACTGGTGCGGTGATCATTTGTTTGCCGATGATGATCATCCGTTTCATATAATTGAAGTGTTTGTAGTTGTACAGGGCTCAGTGAGTAATTGTAATATTCGTTTAGTGATATTATACTATTATTATAGATACTTTTTTCAATATGAGGGCCAAGGAGACGCTTGTATATTTTTTTTATGTATAAAAGGAACTTAAAAATATTATGCTTCAAAATATATGTAATATATAGCAGCAGTTTACAACTATTCCAGGCATTCAAAGCTTGCAGTAGTTGTAAACTGTTTCTGTTAATTATGTATGTATATGTGTACATACCTAGTGCCCTATAGGAAATTTAAACATGTTAATAACCATTTATTTTGCCATATTTTTATTTTGACAACCAATCGTTAACAAATGATACCAAATTGAAAGATAGATTTTTCTGCGCACATTCAACTGATATCTTCGAACCTTCGTTCCAATATTCTATCACTCTTTGTATCTTCTCTTGAGCCAGTATTGTTTACAACGATAGAAATATAAATAATATATGAATGGACTTTTCTCCTTACTTTGACCTGTTTCTTGCTTATTCCGCTTATTAGAATTCAATATGGATTACCATAATATAGTACTTCAATATACATATATATATAATTCAACGAAACTTTCCCAAGTTTTGATATCCTAACTACACCCTAATTGCTTTTGATTGGATAATAATCTCAAATCTATGATTACATACATCTCGTTAATTATTACATACGAGAGTACATACTTCTCGTAATGAAGTGTAGGTCGAGTTATAATTCGACCTACATTTCTCCAAATGTTCGAGCGGTGACATTACACGTTAGAACATAGGTTTCATAATAATAGCAAGCGCATTGTTCAGTATTTCAGTAGAAACAGGAACGTGTTATTATACCTCTTGTATATTAACGCATTTTTAACAGATTGTAAAAAAGATGAAATTTTGAATTCGTTGGATTCTTAGCATTTACTGCGATTATTCTTAGCTCGGCCTATTTCCGGCTGTTAGATTGGGTAATTAAAAATAATATTTAATTAAGGCTAAGGTTGATACAATAAGTATACCAAGAAAAAGTGACAGAAATAAGAGGGAAGACCACGTTCTACAACCCAGATCAAATCATTCGGATCTCAAGGATGTAAAGTTAAAACCTTCGGAACCCCAGTATGAGATGTATGAAGAGACAAATGAAGGTGGCTACGAAGGTCTGGTGCTCCACACTGTCTGCCGACTCCGAAGATATGACGTTATTATACGTAGGTATGTATACTTAAGAATGCAACTTGTTGTATTATGACGAAGACTAAAATACTTTTTGATTAAGCAATGAAAAATCTGCCAAGAGTTTGTCAGGCAACGCGCAGTATAGGGTTCCGTAGTTCAAAGTACATTTTAAAACTTGGCCGACCTTACTCGTTTACCTGTAAAGCTAACTTAGCTGTGATAGTTTTCCTTTTAAATTCATCATATATTCTACTTGCGTGATTTTTTTACCAATCCACTAACAATGGTGTAACCGGTAGAGGGGGGACATGACTCTAACAAAAATAACAGCGTTAAAGCTTAATATTTCGTAAATGGAACCCTAAATCGAAAAGCCGGCTTAACATACCCAACGATATGCCACACATAAGGAATAGCGACAAAAAATATTTAGGGAGGTACCCGAGTAAATGTTTTTTCAATATGTATTTTCTTTCTTAACTTCGTTGGCGCTATTAGTATGTACTACCATACCAAGGTCTGTAGTACCAAGCCTCTCTCAGCTAACCCGCGGACGGACGGTTGGATAGACATACAGACGGACATGGCGAAACAATATGTTTCGTAAATACGTAGTTTACTACGGAGCCCTAAAAAGGGCCAAACAAATAAGTAGCAACAAAATAACGAGCTACGTTTACGAGTTTGTTGACCGTTGATAAAAAAAAACACGATAAACCTTTGCTATTAAATAAATTGAACAATTTTATAAGCAATAGCGGAACGGTAAAATTCCGTTCATGCTTTAACTACATCCCAGCGCTATATGCTTTAACGTAGAGGCGTAATGAAACACATATTAACACACACACATAGGGAAACTTCCGCGTTTATTAGAGAACACACTTATTGCCTGCTTGAAAGTAAGCGGGTTTTGTTGTTTTGTGTTAATGGGTCGATGCCGACTTTTCTTTCGGCGTTTAATTACTGGATCACCTAAAATTATCAACAGGTCTGGTATTACTCAGTACAGTACTAGTCAGGTCAGTCAACTATCACATACCTGGGCTCTGGAAATGTTCACATGCTATAAAATAAGGACGCTCAAGGACGGGAACGTCAAGAGTTCTCGAAACCGATAAGCATGTATGCAGAGACTGATGAATGTGGACGAAGGGGTATGTAAGTCTAGAGAGAACTGGCGCTCTATACTCTGCCTAACCCGTTAGGGACTCGGCGAGTTGTTATGTGTATAAAGTATAGCTTATATGTAGGTAATAAACCGAAAAGTGGGTGTGTGGCTACTACCAAACACTACTGACTACGCCTTAGGGACCCTTTTGGGAAGGCGTTAAGATAAATAAGTTATTTATTCAATCATTCTACAAGAATCCTCGAAGAGCTATTTTTACATTGGATATATTTAGGACGATGAACTTGCCATTTGCCACGTTGGCACCTTCATTTATCTCAGGCAAAAAGAGGATGTTGCTACATGTTGTGACGGATGGTGATTCCGTCGCGTTTTTGAAATGTATGTCTATGGTGAAAAACGGGTATTGTCACCGTTAAGCTGAATATGAAAATGACTCAAGAATGGTTATGTGAGACAGTAAGCAGCCCGATAAAACACACATGCGTCATTCATTTGACATGTTTATGTTTTTTCACCAGCGATTACCCGTTGCTATTTTCACAACATCACTCTACTCGGACATCAACAATATTTCCATGAGTTTTTGATTTCGGAATTCAAATTGCGTGTATATCCGTCGTCCGTATGATGTTTGCAAGAAAAAGTATATGCGGCAGATATATCGGAGGTCACTACGCCAGACTACTAACGACTTACAATCTTCTTGCCGGAATTTCCTTTAGGTGAATTAATCTTGTCTCCAAGTGCGCCTTCTACTTTCGTTTTTAGGCAGACTGTAACAACACAAAAGTAATTAAATAATCTCTTAGTTTTTAATAATATTTACAAAGAACAGTTGAAACTAACTACTTACAGATAAAATATTTGTCCCAAATCGGTATCCCGAGGCAACGTGCCAAGAAGACTAGCAGCATTGCCACGCTGGATAGCAATGCTGATTCTCTGAGCGAGATATGTTCCAGCCCGCCTGTCACGAGAGGTCTCGACTAGACGGCGCGAGACCTCTTTAAAAAGATGGTGAGCCTCAGGACCCCATCTCTTATGTTAATTTTAATAGAAATAATAATAACTTGGGTCCAATTCCCCATCTCTTTGGTGACGGCAACTCGCCCGGTGTTGCAACTGTCCAATTGCTTGCCATCAGAATTAGCCTCATGCTGCAATATTATTATTATATTATATTATATAAATTATTTACTACTAGATAACGATATGTATATTTGTGTACACATAGGACATTCAAGACTTACAAATATTTGTGTTAATTACACAGAAATCTGTGAACTGAAGTATTGAACCCACGTCCTTAGCTTGGCAGCCAGGACATCTTTAACCTAAACCCCCTCTTAAACCCGATGGCTATAAAAAATGTCTTGTTCAATTAAGGCACTTAAAAAGTTCCAGAGTCTATCAATGAGTCGGAAAATATATAGATTTTTAAGTTCCAGCACCGTTGATACAAACTCGAACGACATAAAATGGCACACTGATCGTACTATATATTTCGCTAGAGTAATAAATAAACCTACGTTACCATCTTTTAACTTTATAAGTCGCAAGTTCGGCCACATATGGAGTACTGCTGCCACCTGTGGGCTGGAGCCCCTGGATACCAGCTAGGGTCTTTTGACGCGGTTCAGAAAGGCGCCGCTAGAATTGTCGAAGATCCCATGCTCACAAGCAGCTTGGAATCACTAAGTCTGAGGAGAGACTTTGCCTCCCTGTGTGTGTTCTACCGCTTGTATAACGGGGAGTGTTCTGCAGAATTGTTCGACATGATGCCCACTTCCACCTTCTACCACCGCACCTCTCGCCATCGACGGGGAATTCATCCCCATACCTTGGAACCACAAAGGTCTGTGCGCTTCCAAAGGAGTTTTCTTCCGCGAACGCTGTGGAATGAGCTCCCCGTTGAGGTTTTCCCTGGAGTTCTTCAAGAAGGGTGTGAAAAGATTCCTGCAGGGTCGGCAACGCGCGAGTGATACCCCTGGTGTTGCAAGCGTCCATAGGCGGCGGTAACCGCTTACCATCAGGCGGACCGCATGCTTGTTTGCCACCCAAGTCGTATAAAAAAAAATACCTTACCATACTTTGAAAGTCAATAAAATTTGTTATAAATGTGGTCATGTTGCTTTATTACGGATACAACGTGGGATGCGCAACTTTTAACAATAAATGCATTTCAAATGACTATCATATAATATATTGCATTGTTGTATGAAATATTCCACGATTGTCTATTAATATTTATACATCAATTACACTTTGTAGCTTCCAATTTTCATTCGGATTATCGAATCATATTATATTGTTTGTAGTGGCTGTAACAAAATATACATTTTATAAAACACGAACGATAGTTATCGCATGGTTCTGATATCAGTTCAAATAATGGTACGTTGAATTCTGTGTATCCATAGGTCGCCAATGGGATAGGCACTTATGTAAGTATAGCCTCTTTTCGCCGGCACGGCGGCCAGAAAGATAAATGACGAGTCTGTTACTGTCCCTCAGACTAAGCTTTATCTACGGCTTTAATTTTTTCTCAAACGTGTACAGACTTCATTGTAATATTTCTGATCTTATGTTCATAAATTTCGTTTTGTACCACCGGGGCTCGAACCTCTTATGTAAATCTTGTGGGTGGCCTATTATGCCACTAGGCTATTATGGCATTATAAGAAAGACAGTAAATACTATATATGTATTAAGTGAAATTAACTAAAACGTAAGTAATAAATTGCAATGTTCTTTGAACTTTCGTAATTAAAACTAATATAGTTAAAAGTTCTCGCGACTTATCACGTTAAAACAGAATTGCAATCTGCATTTTTATTTGTCTTGCAGCGATCACGTCAGTATTTATAGCAGTCAACTGCAACGTTGCAAGATCAACCTCCGGCGGTCTGTAAGAAAGAAGTTCTGTGAAAGAGGGCATCGTGATGAGACCTGCATACGTTCGAAATTCCACAGCTCACCCCACAACCTACCTAATTTAGAGCTGTACGAGCATCTAGCTGTACCTATATATGTTTTTACTAATTGTTATTTGAAAATCCAACAAAAGTTTCGGAACATACGACGCCATATTTTCATTGCCAAATAAATGTTACACGGAGCGAACAACGTCGAGCTTTCAAGACCTCTTAGCGTTTTCAAAAGAGTGCTTTTATTACTCTTTTATTAAACTTTATAGGGAATTGTGTGAAATTGCATTGTTATATTGGAAAAATTGCTATATTTATTTTTATTCTCTCATCGGAAATAATATATAGCAACATGACAGATGGCGAGTTCATCGCCGTTACTCAAGCACGAATTTACATACGACTTTAAATTTCTTCTTAAACACATTCCTATTTCCTCTTAATATTTTCCTAATGTTATGCTCGTGGTGTGGCTACTCACTGCAAGTTCAGAAAAGCTCATAGGTACAGGGATTAAAAAAATATCTGGATACCGATTATGCACAAATAAGTTATTTATAAGTGGTTACTGTAAAAACTGTTTTTGTAAATATCAGTTGAGATATATCGACGCTTACACGATATCAAACCATAACATTAACGTTACTTTATAACATTTATATATCTGTATTTTTCCATCCTTATTGTCTTGTCACAAGAAGCAAAGTAAATCCTCGTCCAAAGTGATGGATTTGTATCTAAAAGTGTTTTCATATAAAATTCATCTTACTCGATATTTCCTTTTAAATTTGTCATGCGTCTCTAAGTCATTTTTGCGTGACGGGTTAAATAAAGATGTCTTTGTCTCGCCTCCACGGGGAATTCACCTTCTTATCTTGGAACCACATAGGTATTGTGCGGTTTCAAAGGATTTTCTTCTCTAAGCGATCGTGCTATGGAATTAACTCCACGTTGAGGTTTCCCTAAAGAGTACAACATGGAGTTCTTCGAGAAGGGTGTGAAAAGATACTTGCAGGGTCGCGCGAGTGATACCACTGATATTGCAAGCGTCCATTGGCAGCGGTAACCGCTTACCATCAGGCGGGCCGCGTGCTATTTTGCCACCCCAGTAAAATAAAAAAAATGTGTACAGTAACTTAATGCCAATACTTTAAAGGAGGCGTGGTGGCGCAGCGGCTTAAGTTGTCAAAGTGAAATTGGTTAGTCAGTACCGATGAGTTTGCACTTAATTATAGCGAGGAAACCTTAATTCTTCAAGAAGAAATGATGTTATTTTTGTTTTAATGAGTACGTGGTATCTATTACATTGTCACTTATTTTATGTGGTGATAAGTGGGTTTTATTACACTTTTGTTCTTTCAGGGGATCATGTAGAGGACGTGAAGTTGAATATAATAGGGTTGAGTAATATTTAATTCGTTATGACTTTTACAATACAATAATATTGTATGGTGATAGACAAGGATAACTAACTGTTCAGGCATAACTGAACCAACCGACGTCGCCTTAACAGAATTTGTGCCTACAAGATGGCTTCCCCTTAACATTCGAATTTGCCGCCAAATGCTACTTTGACATAACACATTTTTTTCACTTCTTCGCGCCTTTTGTATTGTAACACACAACATTAAATTAGTATATTCGCATAATGCTGGATTTCATTTCTCACGCATAATAAAGTGAAGTTCAGTTAGTATACTAACGCCTCAATAAAAAGGATCCACACGAATTGGTCCTACAAATCAAAACTCAACCAAGAGGTAATCCCGCCAAGCCAGATCACGCAAACACAACTTGGTACCACGAAGCTGGATTACCTGAACATAATTTAGTGTTCAGAGCCGCATAATCTGAACACTAACCTAAAAAGATAAACTAAAGATGTGACAGATAAGCTTACACCGAAGCTTTAATACTAATAGCGTTCCATTTTGCTTTTTTTTCGTCGTACCCCATTATGATTAACTGCGTACAAAACACGCGGGTTCGAACCGGAAATTATTTCACCTTGCGATTTTAGACAAGACTCAATTTGTCTGGAAACTGGAAACCCCTTGGGATAAACAAGACGTTAATCTTCTTGAAGGGTAGAACTTTAAGATGGAGCTATAAAGTTTCCATGGGGATTTAGCTGGAAACTGGTAGTTTTCCCTTTTGCATAGAAAGCTTGGAAGTAATCCTTTGTCTTGATCAAATTCTCAGTGACGTGACATGCGATCAATGTGACCAATGTAATTATTGGTTCTTCCAAACATCTGGTTTGCGCGGGAGTTTTACAAACGAGCGAATATTTGAATAAGTGTGATATATTCTTTATTCACGGTGAAGAAACCTGCATATGTTTTGCAGAAGAAATGCAAAGGCGCATGTATAGTCGTGCTTGAGTAATGGCGACGAACTCGGCATATGTCACGGTAGCACCTAAAATATATCTCTGGCGGAAAGTGGGTGTGTGTGTACAAAAATAAAAAAGGGAAAGGGACAAAAGTATGAAAAACTACAAAGAACCAAAATGCTGAATAACCATACATATAAGTTAAAGATATTATATACGTCAAAAATATTCAAACACGTATTTGTTATCGTGTGCAACAACGACTGACTCTTCATCTTTCACGTTGCTACCTAAATACAATAGAGGGCGTTGTTGCACTTCATACCCATTCGAGGACAGGTGGAGTTGGAGGACTTGTGGGAAGGCGTGGAGATAGTGACAGTTCTATCTAAGCCACGGCTTGGGGCATACTATAATATAAATAATATATCCTCACGCCTTCCCACAAGGGTCCCCGAAGGGGTAGGCAGAGGTGTATAGGTAATACCCACACACACACTTTCCGCCAGAGGTATATTAGGTGCCAACGTGACAGATGGCGAGTCCATCGCAATCGCAACATACGCCTTTGAATTTCTTCTCAGACGTATGCAGGTTTCCTCACGATGTTTTCCTTCACCGTAAAGCTCGTGGTGTGACTAATCACTGTACTTAAGTTCAGAAAAACTCATTGGTACAGTCGGAATTCGAACTGGCGACCTTTGCGTCGCAGGCAACTGCTCGAACCACTCGGCCACCACGGCTAGTCATAATACATTATTCATAAATATGTCCAGTTTATTTAGTTTACTTGTAATAGATTTAGCTTATACCTATTTACTTCAAACCCATTCATATAACGTAAAAATCTAAATATACATACATATCATCACGCCGAGTCCCTGACGGGGTAGGCAGAGGGAATAGAATATAAAAAATACTCTTAATTGCAAATGCAAATAATAGCCCCGCTCAAGTCATATAGTACGTGGCTGAGCAAGAAATAGTTAGCAATTCCGGGCGTTATGAATTTGTAATCCGAATTGAATCGATGGATTCAGATTGCTCTAGTTCATGAATTAGACGTGTAACAGGCTCGTACCTAATACCAGCTTTCAAAGCATAGCAATGTATATTGCTATGCTTTGAACGAATTTTCTATTCAAGGCTCTGTTATCAAGGGCTTTGTTATAAATAGGTATTACGGAACTAGAATTAAAACTAAAGCCATTCGTTTCATACTTGTATGTATATTGATATGGTATTCCAAGTCGGTCTGATATCTGTCTACACAAGTCATGCCACACTTTTATACATAGGATGCGGTGGTTGACATGATTTCCACCTTTCACGTAGTCTATGGCAAAAGATATTTTCCAATTTGTTATTCAAACTTCCAAAACTACAGTAATATGCGTATTGAAACATTTCAGCTTGTCTATATTGGGCTTGCTAATTTCTGGTCCAAAGTAGGAAGATATATCAATTTAACATTAACAACTTACTACCAAAGTAAATCCAATCGGGAGTATAGGTTTAAAGAGTTTCAAAAGAAAACTACGAAAATCAAAGAACTTTTCTTAGGTAATAGAGAATTATAGACAATATATCCCAGCTAAGTGTTTAAGTGCTCCCTGAATGGACTACCCACTTAAAGCTTCATAATTGATTCGAAGCTGGTAAACTTGGGTTATTTGAATATTTGGGATAAAACTCATCGAGGAAAGTAATCAATATGACCCTGAGGTACGATATTATTGTGCTTTTATGATCTTGAGTCGTGATACGTCCCAATGTTAATTAAAGAAGATTACCTGCAGGGTCGGCATCGGAGCAAGACCCATCTTATTACAAGCCTCAACAGGCGGCGATAGCCGCTTACCATCATGCAGACTGCATGCTAGTTTGCCACATTAGTTATATTAAAAGTTATAATTGAAGTACATACATACATATCATCACGCCAAGTCCCTAACGGGGTAGGCAGAGAGTATAGAGCGCCAGTTCTCTCTAGACTTACATACCTCTTTCGCTTCGTCCACATTCATCAGTCTCTTCATACATGCTCGTCGGTTTCGAGTACTCTTAACGTTCCCGTCCTTCAGAGTCCGATCTATTTGATCCAGGTAGTTGGAACGTGGCCTATAATTGAAGTGCTTTGTTATATTATTATAAGAACACTGCTCATGATGAAAGAACATACCCTTGATGCAATAGTTACTCCCCTTCGTCCCTCTTTTGATATCACTTTAATAAGATTGATACATTCTTTATCTAATTGGTCTAAATCGGTCACAAAGCGGTGGTAAATTTTTACATCATTTATACCAATGACTATGGTCTGGTCTTAAGTACAGATTTTTATCTCTTCACGAGTTTTACGACGACAAGGAAAGAGTCGTCAAGAGATATTTGAGTAATTTTAGAAGGACATTCAGTGCCGTATGTATATCGCGGTTGATAAAATGCGATAGACTTGCCATCTGTCATGTAAGTACATTAATATAATGATGAAAAGCGTAATGATATACAAAGTAAAACATACATACATATTATCACGCCAAGTACCTAACGGGGTAGGCAGAGAGTATAGAGCGCCGGTTCTCTCTAGATTTACATACCTCTTTCGCTTCTTCCACATTCATCAGTCTCTTCATACATGCTCGTCAGTTACATATATTACAAAATAATATATTTTTTAAATAAATCTACAAAGTAAAGAAAAAATGAAACGTCGCGTCAAAGTTACTAAATTTAATAATCTATATTATATATGATACATAAATACAAATATTATCAGCATGCCGAGTCCTAAACGGGGTGGCAGAGAGAGTAGAGCGCCAGCTCTCTAGACATTGTATATTGTATCCACATTGTATTACATATATCAGATAACATTAAAAAAAGCTAAGCATTAATATGTTGTAATTATTGTAAGTTGATTAAATTTGACAGATGATGATTCGCTCCACCGGCCAGCAGAGATTTGGGACCTTTACCTCCAGCGTTCGGATTACCTGTCTCCCGTTTGATGCGTTGCCTCTCGCGTGGGCGAAAATGTCACTGAACTTTTTTCGTGATTTATTAGCTAGCCAACGGACTCTGCCCCCAGATTATACAGTGACTGGATTTCCGGAAATTCCTCCCGCCGTACACGCCGATTAATCATCATATCACCATAGCAGGTTGGAATTCAGCTCGGTGGCGTATGCGATGGAATTTTCGCTAAATGAAATTGCAATTGCGTTTAGCCACTTTTTAAGTATATATAAACGCATAGTTGTTTATCACCTCTGTAAAAAAGACATTAAGTCAAAAGAGGTTGATTAAAAGCTCAACAAAAACAATATTTATACAATAAAGTTAATTTATTGTTTGAATTCGTTCTTTTTAACACTCCCCTCTTTTTATGATTTGGAAGAACTTTTGCAGTGAAAGTTTAACAAAAAGCTCGACATTTTATTTGAAATGAGAATACGCGTTAAAAAAACTTTTTATTTAATAGAAAATTAAGGCGTTAAGGTATGAAGGGATGGATGTTCTTTACCAAAACTTTATGCTTAAGAAGGCGTTGCCTTGATTCTGACGTGGTTTGGATATTTTTGTTTATTTTTGCCTAGTCTAGCCAGAATGTGCAGGCCGTAGTGGCCGAGTGGTTTGAGTAATTGCCTGCATTACTAAGGCTATTTATGAACTGATGAAGCATAAACAAATGTCTGTGTTTACTACTAGAGAGGCGCGAATACTGATCTCTTTACACTCTCAACATATATGTGTGTGGTACCACTCACTCATAAATATATAATATAAAACATATTGTTTGACTGAAAAAATCCGTGGTGGCCGAGTGGTTCGAGCAGTTGCTTGCGATACAAAGATCGCAAGTTCGAATCCCGACTGTACCAATGAGTTTTTCTGAACTTAAGTACAGTGATTAGCTCCACCACCAGCTTTGCGGTGAAGGAAAACATCGTGAGGAAACCTGCATACGTCTGAGAAGAAATTCAAAGGCATATGTATAGTCGTGCTTGAGTAACGGCGATGGACTCGCCATCTATCACGTTGGGCCCTAATATACCTCTGGCGGAAAGTGGGTGTGTGGGTATTACCTATACACCTCTGCCTACCCCTTCGGGGACCATTGTGGGAAGGCGTGAGGATATTTATTTTATTTATTTTTATTTGACTGTTTTGAACAGTGCATGGTAGTGTGGCCTTGTCTAACTAACAGTCGCAAGCTTTTTTTTGTGTATATAATTCTATGTATTGTGTACTGCTAGAAGCGAGGGACTCAGCTATGTACCTGATATATATCTTTGTTTATCTTATGTATATACATGTTTATCTTTTTTTTGTTTCATGTATGGTAGCTTTTTTACTGACAATAATAACATTACTTACATGTGTTAATTCTTAAAATAAAATATTTGAATATAAGGTCTGATTATCACACCTAAACATGGTCGAACGTATTATAGCAAAATCACTCAAGAGCGATCCTGTGTTACTAAATGATAGTGATACTATATAGGCTTATGAACTAGCGACACAGTCATCACTTATGTACCTTGTTACATACAGACCGAGTTCCCACTCACATTATGGGAAAACCATGCACAGCCTCGCTGCGCACTCGTTTTGTTAGCGTGAATAAATCAGTGACGTCAGACAATCGAGAGCGCTAATGACACCTCCATTAATAATATTTTGGGGTCATGTGACATTCTCATCCCTTTACGGCTTAATATGCAAAACGTGCCGCCATAAATATTAGAATAGCACATTTGAGGAAGCAAAAATATGTTTGTTCAAATACCCTAATAGCTTTCTCCGATTTCGTGCGGTTGACGCGGAATAATTATGAGTTTTGTGAATATGGGAGTTGCCTGCGACGCAAAGGTCGCAAGTTTGAATCCCGACTGTACCAATGAGTTTTTCTAAACTTAAGTACAATGATTAGTCATACCACCTACCCACAAATTTAAGTACAGTGATTAGTCAGAGGAAACCTGCATACGTCTGAGAAGCAATTCAAAGTCGTATGTAAAGTCGTGCTTGAGTAACGGCGATGGACTCGCCATCTGTCACGTTGGCACCTAATATACCTCTGGCGGAAAGTGGGTGTGTGGGTATTACCTATACACCTCTGCCTACCCCTTCGGGGACCCTTGTGGGAAGGCGTGAGGATATATTATTATATATATATATATATATATATATATATATATATAATTAACCGTTCTATGTAAAGGTTGATCCAGTAAGATATTAAAATAAATGTTGATCCACCTTTTTGCAGTGTATAATTGGCTCTTTACAAATATAACTGATATACTTTGATCCGAATTTGAAATGGAAGGGTTGTTTGAGGATCTGCATCGGTCGCTTTGCAACATACTTGCCATCAAAAAATACATTTTCAACATGTTTTTGTTGATCCGTAACGGTCGCAAAAATTATACCGACGAGTCAAATGTGCATCCGTTTTATATTCATGCTCATGCGCAATCTTACAAACTAACGTTGATCCGAGAACATTTGACCTCGAACCCGTCGATGCCCGTGCGGTGGCTCCAATGAAATCACTTAACCAAAGAAAAAGTCATGCCGTTGGACAGTGACATTTATACCGTATGCTGTTGCTGTTGCCAAAAAGCTGTTGTAGGATCTCAACTCTTAGAATATGAAAATACATTAATAGAGAAGAAGGGTCACAGGATAGAAACGATTACATCTCAATCATACCAAGAAACTAAAAACTTTGAGGAACAGACGCCATCTTCAAAAAATCCGGCAATAGAAAGCGACCAATCTAACACCTTACTTACAAACCCCAAAATATCTATCAAAACACCAGAAACTACAGTCAATAATAACATGGAAGAAACAGAAATTGAAGACTATAATGAAGTAAACGATAAAAAACAAGACAATCAGTACAACTAAGACCCTAAAAATAAAGACCCCCAAAATTAAGCCAAACGGAAGTATGACGGAAACAAAACAGTCAAGTAGTACAAGTGAAAGCGATATTGATGATGATAAACAGATTCTGAAATGAAGTAAAACTAGACGAACAAAAGTACATACATACATATCATCACGCCAAGTTAGGGACTTGGTACTAGGGACGGGGTAGGCAGAGAGTATAGAGTGCCAGTTCTCTCTAGACTTACATACCTCTTTCGCTTCGTCCACATTCATCAGTCTCTTCATACATGCTCGTCGGTTTCGAGTACTCTTAACGCTCCCGTCCTTCAGAGTCCGATCTATTTGATCCAGGTAGTTGGAACGTGGCCTTCCTCTGCCTCTTCTTGCACACACTTTTGCTTTGTATATCTGTTTCGTCAATCTTTCTTCACTCATCCTTTCTATGTGTTCCAAACCAACGTAACATGCCTTTCCTCATCTTTCCAATCACGCCCTCATTCACGCCAGTTGATTTGCGAATCTCTTCATTGCGGATTCGATCTAATATCGTTACGCCGCACATTTTTCGAAGAGATCGCATCTCGACTGCATTCAAGCTGTTTTCATACTTCCTCTGACATACCCAGGATTCGCTGCCATACAATAAGGTAGGTACCAATATCGCGTTGTGGACAGCAACTCGTTTCTTGCTCAGACTTTTACTGCCCATCAACGCCGACATGGCTCCATTCACCTTACGAACAAAAGTAAAAAATATATATCATCAAGATAATAATAATATATAATAATTTAATAATAATATATCCTCACGCCTCCCACAAGGGTCCCCGAAGGGGTAGGCAGAGATGTTTAGGTAATACCCACACACCCACTTTCCGCCAGAGGTATATTAGGTGCCAACGTGACAGATGGCGAGTCCATCGCCGTTACTCAAGCACGACTATACATACGCCTTTGATTTTTTTCTCATACGTATGCAGGTTTCCTCTCGATGTTTTCCTTCACCATAAAGCTCGTGGTGTGACTAATTATTGTACTTAAGTTCAGAAAAACTTTTAGAATCATAAAGATTCTAAAAATAAAAATATTAAACCAAATAACAGAAAGACAAAAATAAAATGCCCAAGTTCAAGCGATAGTGATAGTGATAATCCAATTAAGAGACGAAAAAAAATCAGTCATGGAAAGTGTAATCCAATCATACATAAATAAAAAGATAAATCCAGGCAAAAACAAATGTATGGAAGTTTTAAATAAAGAACCTATTCTTCAAAATAGGACTTGGATGCAACTTAACAGTAACATGCGGTAACCGCTTACCATCAGGCGGACCGCATACTTGTTTGCCACCCTTGTGGTATATAAAAAAAATGTTAACAATATCTATAAGACCGATTAACATCGGGTAAGCGACAAGCTCGTGTCGTCAACAAATTTCCTTACCATATATATATCATACCTATAAACATAAAAACTTAATAAATAAAGAAAAGTTAATGATTAGGTTGTCTTGCAATAAATAATAGGAATTAAACCATCCATATACCTTAGGTATGTCCAGTAGGAGAACGTGCTGCCTTCTGATTGGCCCATTTGAATCGGATCAACAACTATCGGAGTGGATTTGTATATTGGATCAACATTTCGGTTGCGTTTCCTAAACTTCAACGGAGTAAATCGTTGATCCGGCCGGGACCACATTTGTATGAAAAATATTACATTGGATCAACAAAAACCACCCGGATCAACATAGGTTTTCGGATCAACAAAGTGCTCGCGATATAGCACGCATGATCAACAATTGACGGATTGATATAACTATATATATATATATATATATATATAAACTAGCTATGCCTCAAGGTTTCATATTTATTGAATTTTTTATATATATAATAATAATATATCCTCACGCCTTCCCATAAGGGTCCCCAAAGGGGTAGGCAGATATGTATGGGTAATACCCACACACCCACTTTCTGCCAGAGGTATATTAGGTGCCAACTGACAGATGGCGAGTCCATTGCCGTTACTCAAGCACGACTATAGATACGCCTATGAATTTCTTCTCAGACATATGCGGGTTTCCTCACGATGTTTTTCCTTCACCGTAAAGCTCGTGGTGTGACTAATCACTGTACAGAAGTACTCAAGGTTTCGTATAAAAATTGTATCTGTAAGATATTTCTATTTTATATTAAAACTAATCCTGTGTTAATAGACCTCATAGTCCACGTCAGTGCCAAATTTCTGGCACTATTGAGTAATAAGCTTCCTCAAAAAAATTTGAATGCACCTTTCTAAATTATTTTTTTCTGAATTAGAACATGGGATATTACATAAAATAAACTATAAATTATATATAATTATAATAAAAAAAGAACGGGGCCTAACAACTTAACTGGGCTTAATAACTAGTTCCAGGATTAGTACAGTAAATCCAACATCTCTAAATATAAAAAAAAACAATGATTTGTTCCCATCTTTCTATGATGATATCAATTCCTCAGCCCATAACTTGCGCCGCTAGCCGACGGACTAAGATAATTCCATTTATAGCAGAGTTAATCCCGCCGTCAGACCTGGAACCGATCCGAGGATAGATGTGCGTTTTTAGATGAGCCGCGTCAGTACTGTATTCAGCCTTTGCTTTAATTAACCGCTGGTTGGAACGAACTCCTTGTGGAGATTTGATTTGTTGAAATGTCAAATTGATTCTATTGTGCCTTTATGCCCGTAATTGATTAGTTTACTAATGGCGTTTAACAATTGCGGGCTTACTTTGAAAGTTACCAGTAAACTATATTTCAAATAGATATTGCTATTGGCTAAGTGTTTCTTTTTTAATCATTTAATTATTTATCAATAAATTCTCACACTAATCAATCTATCCCCAAAACTTAGGTGGGTAGAGCAGAGCGCCAGTTTCCTTTAGAGTTTCAAACATATTTCGCTACATCCATGTCCATCAGTCTCTTCATACAAACTCACTGGTTTCGAGAACTTTCTACTTTCCTATTGTAAAGTTTTCGACCGATTTGATATTAATATAAAATTTTAGTTTAGTGTAATACACTTAACGACAATATATATGCTATATCCAAAGCTAAGTAATAAATTCAATAACGTTATTCTGATTATTCCAAATACGCTTAATATATGACACATTTCGAATGAATAAAAGGTATGGTTTTAAATAAAAATAAAATGTAATTAAGTTGTCACTGTTCGGAAGTGCAAAGTGGTAGACCGGCGGCAGACTCGACCAGGTCATTAGAGGCCCAACACTCAGCGGCGATAAGATAATACTTCGGTGCTTTTGTTCTTATCGCAACGTCACAATATTTTATATCCCCACGATTACCGAAGTTAGGGCACTAAAATAGGGGTAATTATTCTGATTACTTTGTAGTGTGGGAAGTGTCGGTTTAATAAATTCGTTTGTACGATGACTTTTTAACATTATATAGTAATTACTATACCAACTGCACTGTACTGTAAGTATATAATGGTAATATATTTTTGAAAAGTGGATTTGATTGAAAGACTCTTATGGGTACGTATAGGAAGTCCTAAGGATTCGAGTAGTTGCCTGCTACACAAAGATTAATGCAAGTTCGAATTCCGAATGTACCAGTGATTAGTCACACCATGATCTTTACGACACAGGAAAACATCAAGAAGAAACCTGTATGCCATTGAGAAGAAACTGTATAAGATGTAATTGTAGTCTTGCTTGAGACACGGCAATGGGCTCGCCATTTGTCTTTTTGAATACACTCTATTCATCTATTCTATTTAGAATTTCTTCTCAAACGTATGCAGGTTTTCTTACATCTGTATTTTTTTCTAGTTGTCAATTAATTGAGAAGAACCCCAAAAGGTGTTTCCAAAGTTGATGATTAAATGGAAAAAGTATATACGATAAGACAGCTGTTCGGTCACTAAATTGTTGAAAATTAGGGGTCAATTTGATGACTTCGTAACGACATTTTAATACCATAACACTTCCCAAAATTATCGTAATTGTGAAACTGGCGTGCGCTTTCTGTAGTATATTTATAGTTAAGTGGTTACACAATGAGCTGTATGTGCGTGATTTTACTGTAAAATATATACAAATTAGTATAATCTTAGCTTTGATATAGCCGTGGTGGTCGAGAGGTTCGAGCAGTTGCCTGCGACGCAAAGGTCGCAAGTTCGAATCTCGACTGTACCTATGAGTTTCTCTGAACTTAAGTACAGTGATTAGTCACACCACGAGCTTAACGCTGAAGGAAAACATCGAGAGGAAACCTGGATACGTCTGAGAAGAAATTCAAAGGCGTATGTATAGTCGTGCTGGAGTAACGGCGATGGACTCGCCATCTGTCACGTTGGCACCTAATATACCTCTGGCGGAAAGTGGGTGTGTGGGTGTTACCTATACACCTCTGCCTACCCCTTCGGGGACCCTTGTGGGAAGGGGTGAGGATATTTTTTTTTTATCTTTGATTTACAGACTTATGTCCAGCAAAGAGTTTCTAAACATAATTCCAATGATTAATTAGACCACGAGCTTGCATATACAAGAAAAATATCGAAAATATAATTTCATACGAACTGAGAGTCGTTGCTTGAGACACGGTGATGGAATCAACATCTGTCACGTTGGCACCTAAATATACCTCCGTTGCAATCAGGGAGTTATACTATTATGCTTGCTTACACCTAGTTCCCAGATCGTAAATTCTTTCTACAATTTTCTATGACATAATTCATACCAACATAAAAAATGGCTGTGCAAAATAAGATCTCAGCACGCTTCATACCTAACGATACGTAAGTGAATAAGCACACTATTACGTTACCGTTACGCGTATCAGTACGTGTTACATTATGCGTATCACTAAGTACGCGATTACCACTTCCGATACTAAATTGCGAATCGATGTTACCGCACTATGTGATTTCACGCTTGCGTGTGTTAATTTTGCCAATAAATACCTTGTGTACAGCTTCGATAACATACGATATTGGCAATAGAGCTGTTTGTTGCTATGGAAATATTGCTATTGCCAGTCGGTTGTTCATCCTATAGTAACATTCATGCTATGCCATAGTTATATATCCTCACGCCTTCCCAAAGGGGTCCCCCAAGAAGTAGGCAGATGTATGCCACGCCTCATTTCTCAAGCTCGCTTATACATGTATTTAAATGTATACTTTAGCATATTCCGGTTTCCTCTCGATGCTGTCCTTTATCATCGAGCTCGTATTGTCATTAAACACCTTATCTATTTATTCGTTTTAATATTTCGTGATTTTATAATATTACGGAAAAACAATTGTCATAATTCACTCTCTCGTCAAGAGTCTCTCGTGGGAGAGCCTAGAACGCTATTCGACTAGGGTTATAGACCTCTTTCGCTTCATTCACATTCACTAGCTTGATAACGTACTCGCCGTTGCCAACTCTAGATATTCTTTCCTTAAATGTTCGATCAATCTGCAATTTTTTGTTTTAACATAATGTATAAACTTCTTTCCCAACGATGAATCAAATTCATCCAGAGGAGACGACATTACGACATCTCAAAGACATTAAATAAAAATCGAAAGTACTCAGTGCTCACTCATGTCAGTATGCTGATCACAATTCTGCCTTTACTGTAAAATGGCGCATTAATGTTTTCTTTTTCCATTCCATTCTCATAAAACATTTTATCCGGATAAAATGACGTGACGTGACCTTCACTGGCTGAACTACCCTTCACTCTCTGTTCGATTACAAAAATGAAATTGGATATTCCATACATATTCGAGTACCTCTTAAACTTACTTTTTAAAAATTACCTTTTATTTTTATTTAATAAATTAATGTATTAAAGATTCCTCGAAATGGTCTGAAAGTCTTGAAATGCTCTACTTTCTCTACACCGAGCGGGACTCTCCATGATGATGTACAAAGATTATTTTGTTTGGCAGAACACACAAGAACGAAATACTTTAAAAGTGACTTAATCTTGATCCATATAAGTAATTAATGCCTTCCTCCCTTGAACCTTCAGTATTGCTATGCTGCAGGAGTTCGGAGAACGGGTGACATAGCATCTATAGCATCTAGCATCATAGCATAACAGAAGTGAGGTAGGGCATAACGGATTCTCCGTTTGAATTTTGAGCTGCCCGACCGGGGCAGGACCTCCACCTTATAGAAGTCCGTAGCCAAATAACACAATTTTTTTGTGTTGTGTTCCTACGTGGTGAATAAGGTTTCCAGTAATGAGCTCCTTGGGGAGGAGGGATCATTGTTATATTGTGTTGGCAACCGAGGGATTAGACCTATTATGTTGCCAACACAGTAGTAACTCTTTGAACACAGAGCGGCAACGCACAAGTGATACTTAGGTATCGTGAGCGTAAATAGGCTACGGTAACCGTTTCCTCTACTTACAACAAAAGTGGAACAAAACAGGAGTGGGTACTTGTTGTATAAAAAAAAATAATCTCAAACTAGTCCGCTAACAGACAAACTCGCCTTCGCCTTAGCAGATTATTGCATCATTGAATTGCATACCAGAGATAGACATAACCGATTGTACAACCAAATACCAGATTTCTATCAAAGCTCATTTAAGTCCACTCATAGATTTAGTCTGACACGTCATTACACGTAATAGCTTACAAATGTAGTATGCAACGTAACCGGTCATACTTGTACATTGGAGTTACTTCGGTATATTCAACACGTCGAGTTGTGAGAATTTTGTGAGAGAACAATGTGCTGCAAAGTTCGTTTAGAAGTTACAGGGGAACGGCCGAGGCCATGTTCCAATGATATCGTTTTCAAGGCTTATTATTCGATAGTTTTACTGTATCATGTTCACGTAGACTTTTCACGGTCACATGTTATACTGATGTTTATATTTCATACACTGTCGCCGTGATTCTTGATATGTCAATCCTTTTGCTCCATCGATTTGATCAAGGTAGGTACTTCGAACGTAACTTTTCTCTGACCCTGACTCCAGACACTTTTGTCCCTCAATCTTACCAAATTTTCTAAGAAAAATAACTTAACATAAAAGTTTAATTACATCCACGAAGGAAAAAAAGTACCCCAACTTGAACCAAATCACTATTAAGCAGTTACGCATGAAACTATCCCTTTTGTGAGCAAGATCAAAGTTCCATGTACTTAGTTGGGGAGGCGTAATTGATGTCTTTGTACATTATTAAGCAATCACGATGTATGGGATAAGTTATTAACGACTACTCTGCCTTCATTCACTATTAAGATTCACCAGTAAATTAGATTTGTTTAGCATGAAACATTTCATTTGCTGAGCTGTGGTAGTCTGGGGTTTGAATAGTCGTTGGTAGACACTGGGACTTGATCCCGCGAATAGGTTGTCTTCAACTACCCAGCCTCTACGGCTAGATTTTTGTTATGGGATGTTTAAAAATATTTATCGGCAAATAATTCTAAATCACTTCACCAAATAAAATACAGCATGAACGTTACAATTTTTAAACTACCTACTGTAAATAGAACAATTCATGTTTAAATGTGGTTTAAAGCGAAAATGAAATTTTAATAAGACGCTGAGGTAACTATGTTATATGTGACATTTAATACGATTTAAAGCAGTATTAGAAAACATTCGATTCCCATATAAGATGAAATAAAAAAATAGGTTACAATTTATTCTCATAATATATTAAAATTATAAATGCAAAAGTTCGATAAGATGTTTGTTACTCACATTTAACAAATATAGATTTTAAGCTGGATTGGAATATGTATGTAATTTTTGAAATTAATTGAAATTGATTGAAAAATTAAATTGAAAAAAGTCTACCACAGAAATCAATTTTTCCACGGGAGAATCCGCGGGCACAGTTTTAGATACTTTTAAGCAGTCTACGTATGTGAAGACATCCAATTCACGTTTGCGGCGGATTAAAAAAAATGTGGGCCAATAATTCTCATTCATGTAACATACATCTAAGCGTAACAATCCCAAGCCAATCAAAACATCCACCATAGTCCACTGTCCATGTAGGGGACCCTGCTCAGCTGTCAATGCAACACTTGTCTTGTTAACGTCAACAGTTTCCGCATGTATCTTTTGTAGCCGGTGAGCACGTTCCTATTATCTCAGACAGTTAATGAAGTCATAAATGTTGGGAAGGTATGCTCGGCTAATAGAAACTGCCGCGCTGTCGGCGGTATCCTCATGAAGATATTCTGAACCAGATTTTCTGCAGAAGAAACATTGCGTGGAAATAAACGCAAAGTTAGTACATGTTTTTTTATATACTCGGCTGAATAATATTATAATGTTTGATTCCGATTTTGATTCAACTTCTGCGAATCAGTTCTTTAGGAATTGTATTTAAAAACTGTTTTTTTAGTATTCGTGAATATATTTGAAATAAGATTCAGCACGTAGTTTCATTCGTTAAATAAGGTACATTTTTATTTCTAAATGATAAAAAATAGCCTAAGTGTCAATCCATACTACAACCTAACACCATTCAAAATAATTTGGGTAATATTTTCTGTTGATTGATTAAGTAACAAACATCCAGACTAACAAATGTCCGCGTTTACAACATAAGTAGGGTATTTTGCATTCATGAAAGCTTTTAAAAACAAATCCAATTACTATTACTCAAACTGTCACATAGTTTGTGTCAAGTTCAGTGCTTGAAGTCAGTTATTTGAAAGAATAAAAAGAAAAAACAAAAGACTTATTATGCATGGAAAACACACAACGTTGACAAAGACGTATTAATTTTTCCACTCTATGCAATTTTCTGGAATAAATATTAGAAAAAAGTCCTTTACCGCTTACACTGGCGTGCATTAATAAGCACGTTTAGCATATCAAATGTGCATACTTTAATTAACAAAACATCATTTTTTATTGATTGTCACCAGCGAATCAAATTCTCTATTTAATTAGCCACCTGCTTACGTATGTATGTAGTTATTCGTACTTTTTTTGCTCCAAGATCCAAAGGATAAAAAAGAGAACTCGACGACGTCTGGATGAGGAAAGCGGCGTCGGAGCGTACATCCGCCGCTATTGTGGCTAATTTGGCCCTTGAACGTCTTTAGTAAATTACTCCAAGGCGTAAACAATTTAGTGTGACGGCTTTGTCGACTTGTTCTTCTCTGAACATACGGTTATAAAACTTTGCAAAACATAAAAAGAAATACCATTATTCTTAATTATATTACGGGTGATTACGAAGAATTACTCAATAAAGTATAACAAAAATCTATCACATTAGTACCCCTAGACCCGCGACTGTAATATCAAAACAATTTGATATAGCAATGTCACTTTGGGTATTATTTTAATAATTCAATTTGAAAATTTTGTTATGATAACATTTTTATCATAAAGACGTTAATTATTATGATAAACTTGAGAATTGTATCAGGCAAACTTTTTCGCCTGAACATATAGTACCTCTAAGTACTATAACATAGAAAGTATAAACCCTTGTTTCAATATTTTGGGTCTGTCTATTCTGACAATTAAAACCAAATGCTGCAGGCAATTTTCTACCAGCTAGTAGTTTAATTGTATGTTGTAGGGTAGAAGATATGCACATACACAGTATGATAATACGTTCTTAAGCGTTGCAGCTCATACAATTTTGTTACTTGCTACAGAAGTCTGAAATACTAGTGGCAAACTAAATGACCCGTTAGAATCTACGCAAAGCAACTTGGCTGCATTTCCTATTCAGGTTTACAAGATGGCTGCTTTGAAGAAAATGTTCTGTTCTTATTAAAATAAATGTTTTAATTTTCAGTTATTGACGTTACCTCTAGTCTTTGGCTGATTGTATTAGAAATAAACGAAACTCGTACGATTTTTAAATTTGCATTTTAAGACTGAGTAACTTAAACTTATAGACGATATAAAATAATATTTATAATAAACAATGATCTGTGAAAAGCTAAAGTTTTCGATATTTTCTATGAAAAGTTTGCACTTAAATCCGACTATTGTTTCCGCAATAAAACTTTATGGCTCCTATGTGTACTGGTTCAGTAAGTGTTAGTCCTCGTATGTATTCTTGCAAAACAACTTAAAGAGATTTGGCAGAGCTTCCGCTGACTTCGAGAAGGCTAACTCACAATAAAACTTGCCAAATATCCCTGCTGTAATGTTGATCCATGAGTGGATGGTATAACGTCCTACTAGTTTCCTAACTATTAGAGCAAATTGTTTAAATCAATTAATGCATGCTTACTTTCAACTTGTAACATTCAAATTAATTTATAAATCGGTATAATAAGGCCGTCGTTCTACATGTATTTTGTAAATATTTTCGTACATAAAATATCATAGTATGTGTTCACACCTCTGCCTACCCTTGGGAAGGTGGTTGGGGTGGTTTGATGATAAAATATCATCTCACCAAACTAAGTATCTCAATCGTATTTACACAATACGCAGGTTACCTATTTAGACGCAGGTTTTATAGCGTTACGTACCTACAATAATTCATAATTTCTAACTCTAAGATTTTAGTGTGTATCGAAGCAGATATTGTCCCTTTTCACTCACTCTTATATATATTATATAGATATTAAGTATTAATCTATACCAATAAATCAAATTGGAGTGTATGTTTGTAATATTAACATAACCGCTTTTACTAACTGCATATGGATGTATACACGGTACATATAACAAAATATATATATTTTTTAATTTTGTCTGTCTGTCTGTTTGTTCCGGCTAATCTCTGAAACGGCTGAACCGATTTTGACGGGACTTTCACTGGTAGATAGCTAATATATCAAAGAGTAACTTAGGCTACAATTTTTTTTGTTATATTCCACGCGGTTGAAGTCTCGGGCACAGTACACTAGTAGATAATAAGGGCGCCCAGCCTCCAAACCAATTCGGCTGAATATTGCAGAGGGTACATTCCGTTGCACACATGCATCGCTCCTTAATATTTCAACGTATACATCGTCTGCTACTTGACTATTTGTTTTTGAAATTATTTGAAAGCATTTGAAATTATTTTCCTGCGGACCTAACATAATCTGCGTTGTAACTATTAATCGTTAATAAATATTATTATAAATAGCGTTTTTCCTTGTCGTGGGTGTTGTGATTTGTATTTGATCGTTGAAATGATTTTTTTTCAAGCTTAGAACAGATTTCAAGTATATAATACCCAACATAGATGGAAAGTATGAAAAAGATATTGAAAGAAGGATAACTGCCGGAAATAAGGTGAATGGAGCCATGTCGGCGTTGATGGGCAGTAAAAGTCTGAGCAAGAATGCTCGAGTTGCTGTCCACAACGCGATATTGGTACCTACCTTATTGTATGGCAGCGAATCCTGGGTATGTCAGAGGAAGTATGAAAATAGCTTGAATGCAGTCGAGATGCGATCTCTTCGTGTGCGGCGTACGATATTAGATCGAATCCGCAATGAAGAGATTCGCAAATCAACTGGCGTGAGGGCGTGATTGTAAAGATGAAGAAAGGCATGTTACGACACATAGAAAGGACGAAACAGATATACAAAGCAAAAGTGTGTGCAAGAAGAGGCAGAGGAAGGCCACGTTCCAACTACCTGGATCAAATAGATCGGACTCTGAAGGACGGGAACGTTAAGAGTACTCGAAACCGACGAGCATGTATGAAGAGACTGATGAATGTGGACGAAGCGAAAGAGGTATGTAAGTCTAGAGAGAACTGGCGCTCTATACTCTCTGCCTACCCCGTTAGGGACTTGGCGTGATGATATGATGATGATAATACCCAACATGAATATACATTACTAGGAACCTGCTGATTTCAACATACTTCCTCTCAGTTATAAGATTCCTATTGAAGATTAATAGATCAGGTTTGCTATGTTTGAAACCAAAGGTCATGATTCCCAAAGAGCTTCTATCCACTGACATCTCTGTTGCTGCCAGCACATACGGCGGCAACCATTTACTATCAGGCGGGCTGCATACATGCTTAGTAGTACGTAAATTAATGATTTTTATCTATACGATACCGCAGTATATAAGCTTAATAGTGACGATACCTTACAACACCGACAATGTTAATAGATAACATGAAACAATTCACTGCCTAGATTATTACCTGCGATAAAATACGACTGTAATTTATTGGAAGTACAAAACAAAGTGTAATTTGTCGCGTCAAAAAACCTGGTGATGATAGTCTTCGTGTCAGCCTGATATTTGGAATTTTGGTCCAACTAATAATACATTTAAATAATTGTTATATACCTGATATGTTATATACAGAGCCGTGGTGGCCGAGTGGTTCGAGCAGTTGCCTGCGACGCAAAGGTCGCAAGTTCGAATCCCGACTGTACCAATGAGTTTTTCTGAACTTAAGTACAGTGATTAGTCACACCATGAGCTTTACGGTGAAGGAAAACATCGAGAGGAAACCTGCATACGTCTGAGAAGAAATTCAGAGGCGTATGTATAGTCGTGCTTGAATAACGGCGATGGAATCGCCATCTGTCACGTTGGCACCTAATATACCTCTGGCGGAAAGTGGGTGTGTGGGTATTACCTATACACCTCTGCCTACCCCTTCGGGGACCCTTGTGGGAAGGCGTGAGGATATATATATTATATACCTGTGTAAAACTAAAATTTTCGGAATTAAAAAAATTGCATGTACGTATTTGTGTGGTGCCTTTCTAAGATTATTCAAGAGTACTCGAAACCGGCGAGCACGTATGAAGAGGCTAGTGATAATGGATAAAGCGATATGTGCGTATAAAAGAATAGCACAGATTTATAGAAATCTTTTGAACATCCTTGACTAATTGTTATTGCACGTCATGGAAAGCATGATGCAATTTATTATTGGACTGTTGAGCATTACAAATTGCTTCAAAGGTATTGAATCCTCTTAGTTATAATCAATGTATGGATACCATGAACACTTTACTAATAGAGTATTTCATAATCCTAATTGCTTTTTGTATTGGTTTAATGTATTGAAGATAAAGCCCACGCAGCCACTTGGCCTAAGCCACTTGTAAACCGGTAATAATTCATAACTTTCAAGTACTACGTCTAAACAAACCTCTGGAAAACATAAAAAACATGAGTCTACAAATATATTGCGATGCATTTCCGTCGTGAGCAATTTTGTTCGTTTATCGTTTTAAAATTCTGTGACATTATTCAAATAAAATTGTCTTTTTTATTAAATCATTGATTTGTGTAAAAACAGTTATTTATTTAGTCATTTTGTTTAATGTATAAATTCAATTGAATCATTCAAATGAACGGGCACATTTAAAATGGCAATGTTTGAATTATACGTACATATTCACGCTAAGGGGTAGGAAGAGTTGAGTAAGAGTAGCCACGCACCCAATTTCAATTCAAGTGGAAGATGGCGAGTTCGTCGCCGTTTCTCATGCACTATACAAACATCTCATCACCTCTTTCACTTCGTCCACATTCATCAGTCTCTTCATACATGCTCGCAGGTTTCGTGTACTCTGGACGTTCCCGCTAACGACTATATTTACGTATTTGATTTTCTTTTCAAGGATATGCAGGTTTCCTCCAGATGCTTTCCTTCACCGTAATGCTCGTGATATGACTAATCACTGTAGTTAAGTTCAGAAAAATAGTACAGTCGGGATTTGAACTTGCAATCTTTGTCTTGCAGGCAACTACTCGAACCAGTCGGCCACCACACGTTTGAATTGAACGTGGATGAGATACGTTTATTACAAATGTATGTTGAGAAATTTCACGATATCGGTTTCAGGATAATATAATCGTTCCGGCAATGTGCGCCGGTGCGGTTAGGCACTATCGTATTTTGCGTTTGCGGCTTCGCGAGGTCATGGCCAACGCAATATACCCGTAATATGCGTGAGCGCTGTCGTAAATATTAAAAGTGGTATGCGTAAACAACATAAGCGGTAAGCGTAAATCTTCCGAGTGGTAGTAAAGTACAACCGCATTGTGGATGTCGGCTGTGGATATTGATTGCATTACGTCGCCCATAATCGTGACCGCAGTGTCATCTCTGGTTTCAATAATTTAACGATACATTTTTAATCGCCGCTCCTTGTAAAAAGCTCAGTTGCAAAAAGTATTTTTCTATCAAAAAACAAAATGTAAGCAAACAAAAGCAAAAATATATCAACCACAAGAGCAAGTCACTTTTGACATTTCTGTCCCAGCAGTTAAAACAGTAATTACGAAAGAACCCGTCTAACGTTTCCCCGGGGTATTCTACTAAAACGTAATTTACGCCGACCGAAATCCGAGGGGTATCTACAAAAAATCGAGCCGTATCTACATGTCGCTTGCATTCGACGACGCGACTCATTTCTGAGAAGACAAATTACGGAATCCATGGCAGTCGAGCGCGGAAAAAATGCAGCAATTAAGTACCAGACGACGGCACCAGAATAGCCATAACTATTTCGGTGAGCGATCATTTCGCTCGTTATTTTTGGATGTTTACTCGTTTTGAATGAGGCAAACAAAAAAATTATAGAATTTACAAATTATTATAATGTGGGACTGACATCAAAGGAAATGTTTTGTATGTGACGTTAGGGCTGTTTGTTTAACATTTCAAACGACTTCATTCATACCATTCCGGTTCCTTAATAAGTTAGAGGCACACAGCTTCGAGCAATAACAAATGATCTCGGCCAATATTAATGCGTGCTTCACTAGCTGGAGACGTGTGCTCATTTAAGCCTGTGGAATTTATAGTCGTGAAATTAGTTTGAAATAAAATGTGAGATCTCTTCTCCCATAATGCAATTTTTTTAATACTACGAAGATAGCAAACTAGGACGCAGGCTGCTAGATGCTATGTGATAATCGCCGTTTATGCCGCTTGTAACACAAAGGTATCACTAGGGCGTCCCTTGAATTATTCAATAAACTTATTATATTGTAAAGCACATATAATAATTTTATTGAATAATAAAGTACGTCGTGGAACTCGAGGTGTTTGAATTACTTCCCGTTCAGTTTGTAACAGTTGATGATAATATGTCAAATATATCGTAATATTAATTTTCGCTTAAGCGGTTTGATCAGTGATTAAACTAGATTGAAAATGCACTGCCGCCGCTCCGATAGCGATGTCAATTAGTTATGAAGGCAAAACGCCGTGTAACACAATCAGCTATTTATCGCGGATGTGACAGGGCGAGTCGTTTGTCACCGGTTTCGCCCACGGGCGGTGTCTTGGACATTCGTCACAACGTGGCAAGTTTTAGCCTAATTTAAATCCTTATGCCCCCTTCATAAGGTGGAAAATTCTTAGAACAAAACTTGATGCGTACGTGATGACAACCGAAGATTGTCAGATTATCAGGTTTCATTGTCTTATTCTTATTTAAAATGTTTAAGTATATACGATACTGAAGTTATTTGATTTAATTGATGATATTAAGTATGATGATTTCAAATAATTTTATTAATAATATTTACGCATGTGAAAGAAATGGTCTATTTTTACACGTCTTCTGTGTTTTCCGTCTTAGCAAATGTCATTGGCTAGGTACTTGTTGTCGCATAAGCGAAACTAGATCTTGGTGGAATAAATACCTTGCGGATTTTTATTACGAAACTAATACTTTCTATGATAATAATTATACGCCAAGGAAGTAGGAAAATCGAGCTATATTTAGAAAAATATATATTTCACGCACACAAAGTCGCAGGCAACATCTAGTAGAGTATAATGCCATGCGGTGGCCCATAATCAGGCCGCCAACCGCCCAGTTAGAGAGAAGAATTTAAACATTTAAACAACGCCTTTTTGAACAGCCCTTCTCCATTCAAATAAGCGTAATGCTTCCCTTACAAAGCTTTGGGATAAAGAGGAAGGCAAAAAGCTACTATTCGCGCTGTTTGGATCATTGCAGCGTTTCGAACACTTTGGACTCAATCAATGTTCCAAATGTGGATTCCAAATTTGAAATTGTCAATACCTACTGTGATTTCCGTTAAAGAAAAAAGAGTTGTGTTTCAAGTTCCGGTGCAGTCGGTTGTCTCAACGTTGACAAATCTGAAAATAGATAACAGATGTAGGTATCGTTTGCAACCATTCGTCGTCGCACAACACGCGCGCTCGACCGTTGACAGATTGGACGTTTTAAAATTAGAATACTCATCCTTTATTTTGGTAGTTTGATGTGAAATATTGTTGCCTTATTTAACACAAAATATTGTAGACAACTGCATTATTAAAACTGTCATAAAACCGCATTAATTGAATTTGATATACTCGTATTTCACTAATGCGATTTCTTGATTTTTCAATACTTAATATTGCTATCAGATCAATATTGGCAGTATTTTGACGTAAGTTGTATTTTATATCTGTACAATAATAGTCGCCACGAATCACAATATTTACGAGCGTACGACTACACGGTCGGATGTGTAGCACGCATCGCTTGTCAGACTCTGCCCACGTGCGATATTCTAATGCTTTTGTTTATGCACTACGTGGTTTATGGGCTTTTGTGGGTAACACAATACCATGCTCCCATTTTATTGGAAACGCCACAATTCTGAAAATCTCCACATAAAATTGGCTTACCTAAACGAAAGCTTTTGAACGTGAAACGTTGACGATTTTACAATATTTTGGAATAGATATCACATTATTGTGTATTTTATTACAAAATTCATAGTAGATATTTAGAATCATTTAATGTTGATTTATGCCTGTTTGTAAGAGCATAAACCGTATTGTATTATAGTCTGTCAAATAAGTAGCATGAGTCACAAGTCCCATGTATATTTACAATCGTATTATTGCCCGGACGATAGTATCGCACCATCGGTGTGTTATGCACCCACGTTCAAATTAAAATTCAGTGTGTACTTGCGTTGTTTATGTTCTATTGGGTTTTGGATCTCGAGGGCACAATACGTCATTGTCAATCTGTTCAGTTGCTCAATGAAATAAATGGCCGACAGTTTGTCATTAAAGTAATTTTCTTCAACACTTTCTTCACATCAATCAAATTCTTGCTCGCTTCGTCTGGCTTTGCTTCATTCAGCTTTCATTTGTTTAAATTATGTATAGTACCCACCGTTTTGGTATGTTTAATTACATTCATTAGCTTTTATTGGAAATGTGACTTCATATATTTCTTATTTAAAGCTATATAATAGACCGATGTGGTCTATATTTCATTTAAAACATTAAGTTAGATTGCTCACTCATTGGTAACCTTTCAGAATTTACATTCCTATAAGTTAGTGATAGTATTATAAAGAATATACTCATTAAAAATTGAAAACTCAATATATCATCGTACAGATACATTTATTTCTCTTAATATTACAAAAACATATTTCTAGTTTCATGTAGATTTTTTTAAACGAACGAAACGAAAAAAAAATCACATGCCTATATAACAATTTATTTCGTGATACATAAAGATAGCCTAAATCGTGGTCTAATTTGTTTCAGTGCCCCTAGGCTGGGTTCCAACGATATGAACTAGTATCATTCCATACGATAGTGTCGGTCATAAATTTCGTCTGATCTGTTTTTTGCTCAAATTAGTTTTGCGGTCAAAACGGAAACATTATTGATAACGACAAAAGCTGTCTACAAAGTAGGCCCTCGTAAGATAGAATGTAAGATGGATAGCGGCTTTGTTGCAGCTGATATCCGTTAGTTCCGTCGTTGTCCTTCACGTGGTCGTAAGAAGTGCTAAACAGCTTAAGATAAAGGAATAATAAGGTCTATTCGACTGGGTCAGTATCTCGACCTTACAGAAATTCGCATCCAAATGGCTCTGCTCTTGTGTAGTGTTATGATGGTCCCGTGGCAAAAGCTGTGCTAGGTTTTGGAGACAACCGTTCTTTACGCGTCTCTTAATCGTTAGCGTTCCATTCCATTTGCAGTGTCAAACAATCCAACACAGTACTGTACAGTAAAGACTAGGGAAATTATATAGCTTAGCCAATTAGCACAGTTATTAGAGACCCCGTTTTCAATGTTAAGTGGTCGTAGTTACCCGCAGAGTCAAGTTTCTACCTCGACAAGTGCGTCGGCCCATCAATAATGTTTTTGTACTTAAACACAGTAATTTGTCTCTAGAACCTTAACGATGTAGACAAGTCAGGAAACCTGCATATATATTATTAAAAGGAGCTTAAATATAACTGCTATGTACACCTTTAGGGACCCTTGTAAAATCACGTAAAGATAAGGCAAGAAATACATTATATATCGCTTATACCAACCTCCAACTCGTGCTCGGCAAAGTTTAACTTTATGCGAGATGTCCAGGATAATATTGTTAAGAAGGAAAACCAAATGTGTTGTTGCTTCATTGCGGTTTCGCGTAGCGATATTGCAATTAACGAATAGCTAGTTAATCTTATCATCAACTTCTTTATTATTTTTACTCTGATGTTTATATAAACTTTTATATACTCATTATTAAATCCTGCGAAGTTTAGCGGGGTCAGCTTCGCTTAGCCTTTCTAAAACGTATTAGCCCTAGGAATATAATAAAAAATTACCTTTGGGAAAATGTTTGTTACTCAATCACGCTATAACTGATGGAATCTGATGAAATTTGGTAAACATATGTATAGACTATTAGCGGAATTAATGTATAGGGCGTTTTATTTATTATGTGCAACCGACGAGTATTGATGAATGTAGAGGAAGCAAAAGTGGTCTGTAAATGTAGAGAGAACTTGGCGCTTTACTCTCTCTTTGCCTGCCCCGTGAGCGACTCGGCGTAATGATATTATGTATGAAACCGCGGAGCAAGTAAAAATCAATTTCCTGACATATCATCATAAATTGTAAACATTTCCATTAAGTATGAATAAACTTTGAATTATGCTTCTATTACAAATATATAGCAAAATAAAGGGGCAGGTGATTCTATCGCACATAAATCCAGTTCAGTGTCGCCTCCGCGGTGGCACGCGGAAACCTCGTCTTATTGCAGTAACATTTGTTTTGTTCGGAGTCGGCTGCGTTATTTCGGATTTGCGATCTCCATAGCCGATTAAACCGCTCTCGTGGTTTTAGTGTTCTCATATATTTTATTTAGGTACGGAATCGTGTAGTTTTTTTTATTAAATTGTGTATTCTTCATTCATTGTTTATTCTGTTTCTGAATAAACAATATTTGTCCGATTGGGTTTAGAAGAAAAACATCAAGATTACAGGTTTAAACCTTGACGGACTGCCCAATGAGCTTTCTTATTATGTTTTTTCAACACTTAACGTAAGTAGGTACAGTGATTAACACCAGCTTAACGGAAGGGAACCTGCATAGGTATGAGAAAAAATTCAAAGCCGGTTGTACAATCGTTCTTGAAGCACGCTTACTACCAAAAGCACTAAAATATTGTACGAAGGATATATGTAATGTTAATATTCTTCGGAATTATTAATGTACGTTCTTTGATAACACAAATATATATTTTTCACTGTTCATAAAGAATTGTTTATTAATGAATTCTGGTTTTATAGCTATTTATCTGTCCCAGTTCCATAAAGGAATACTTATCTCGAAAACCAAAAACAGTTTCTGATTTACATTGTCCATTGTGTTTCTCGCATTTCCTCTTGTCTTGTGAAGCATGCAACGCTATTTTAGATTCGTGATCTCTTTATAGTACCTATTCACTATCCGGGTAGTGGCTACCGAAGTTGCTTTGCAAATTGTATTCAGAGATAAATTACGTTTAACATTTTATTTTCGGTCGATTCCCGTTCTGATAAGTTTTATTAATGGACCCTTAGTGACGGCATAATTTAGTGTGTAAATCGAGCGCAGATATTGTTAATTTAAGCAAGCTTGTTAACGTATTCTGTAAGCGTTCGTTCATTCCAGTTGGTATTATCATTGGGATCATAATTGGCAATAGCTATGATCCCACGGAGACAGTGCCCTTTTTGGCATAAAATACCACATCCATGGCAATACAGTTCATAAGCTACTGTAATAAAAAAAATCATTTTACATAAGCAAGCACAAGTTTATTTTTTACTAAAATTAAATCGTCGCCAATTCAAAAATATTTTTTTTCCCACGATTTAGTATTTCTTTCCAAATGTATTTTTTGCTTTTACTACCTAATTTGAGAAAAACTCACTGATACAGACTAGTAGTAGGTGACTATATAAAGCACGCGACCTCTAGGGCCCAATTGTTTGCGTTATATTTAGAAGTCAATATTTTTATTTAAATGTATATACAAGCAACATCATAATACACATGTTATTGATAGCACCATCAAAAATATAAGATAAAACATATATTATTTGTAAATTGCTTCATAGAATAGCTATCTCCCGCTGAGACAAACCCGTCACGATGTAATTATAAAATTATTGGCTGAATTTAAACGTTTATGTACGCAATCTTTGCCACCTTATGTAATAAATTATTGATGGACTTTATATAAATAATTGCAACTGATAAATGTATTGCTTTCGTTTGGGCTTCAATTTATCGCTAGTGTTTTGTTACTAAGATACCCTTTAATATTTGGAAGATATTTTAAAGACAATTTTTACATTGGAATTTACGAATTTTACTCTGGCATGGTCAAGACCTGCTGAAAGCGACGAGCATTTATGAAGTGACTGATTAATGTCCTCTCTGCAAGTCTAGAGAGAACTGGCATGCTTTACCCTATCTAATTTAACGTTTAGAAATCGGCGTGGTATTTTGTGATGTATATTCATCAATTTGATTGATAAATACCGCGGCTAAAAATCGTTTCCACAATCTTTCGCTAACAGAGACATATTATATTAATACATTTTCTATCTATCTACTGGGAACTATTCGGACAAGGGTACCCAAAGTGAGATTTAGAAAAGTAATTATACTTTCTTCTGAATATAGAGTTTGGTGGCAGAACCAATGGCGAATCTATTGATGTCCCTATGGCAGGGCTCACATGGGCCTTTATTACCATATTTTTAACTTAAGTGTTCTTCATACCCTTCCACAAGGGTCCCCGAAGGGATAGACAGAGGTGTGTAGGTAGTACCTACACACCCACATGCTGAGTCCAGAAAAGTCATTGGTACACGCACAAATGCTCAAAACACTTAGCCACCACGGCTTAAATAATAAATAATAATATAATATATCCTCACGCCTTCCCACAAGGGTCCCCGAAGGGGTCGGCAGAGGTGTATAGGTAATACCCACACACCCACTTTCCGCCAGAGGTATATTAGGTGCCAACGTGACAGATGGCGAGTCCATCGCCGTTACTCAAGCACGACTATACATACGCCTTTGAATTTCTTCTCTGACGTATGCAGGTTTCCTCGATGTTTTCCTTCACCGTAAAGCTCGTGGTGTGACTAATCACTGTACTTAAGTTCAGAAAAAACTCATTGGTACAGTCGGGATTCGAACTTGCGACCTTTGCGTCGCAGGCAACTGCTCGAACCACTCGGCCACCACGGCATAAGATAGATATTAATTATTATGCTTTTTTAGAATAAAATCTTACATTGATACAATAAAATGTTTCCCTCTACTATATCGATATTACTTTAAAATATTCATAGTGGTCTGGAGTCACAAGAGCGTTATTTAAATGCAGTGAATGTACACTTATTTTCTCCGTGTCACATTTCAAACATCACTAAGGTATGAATCGAATTAATGCACCTATGAATGCCGCGGGCGCAACACAGCGCCTACACAATGGTGCTACGCCAGGACGGCTCAACATTACAAAGGGCTGGCTGTCACGAGCCGTGGCTAACTAGTGAAGCTTGATGGTAAATAGCTGGCTACGTTTTTAGGTTGATGGATTGGCAGTGAGAGTAACGAACTACGTGAAAATAAAGGTAGCCCAGATTTAATGATTATTCATACATACATACATATCATCACGCCATATAGAGGGCCAGGTCTCTCTAGACTTACAATCGTCAATCTCTTCATACATGCTCGCCAGTTTCAAGTAGGTACTCTTGAGACGACGTTCCCATCTTTGAGTGTCCGATCGATTGATGATTGTTCAGTAAGTAATAAATAATTGAAGTGGAATCTGCCTTTGTTTCAAAAGTATTTCAAATAAAGAATAATATGTAGACTCGCCCGACCCGATGGTATTACTATCTCCCTCGTCGGCACATAAATATAATTATGTACTTGTAGCGAGGTTGTTATTACATATGAAGTAAGTTAAAATGTACGTGGCTTTGAAAAGGATGAAACTTGTAAATTTAATTACATATAATTTGATACGCCTGCTGCTTACCACAGGGCACCGGGAACCAGTTTTATGATGGAGCCTTAATGGTGTCTCCTAGCTTGTCCGCATTTGTCCCTTGACGAGCATAAATTACTGATTAAATGCTTTCTTATTATTCAGTCATCATGGGACTGCCTTGTATTCTTGCTTACATATTTTTTGTCTCCAGATTCTATGTTATTAATATAATTGGACAGGTAGTTTTAATATTATTAATAAGATTCGCGAAGTGATTATCTCGTTTCAGTTCATTGACAATAGTAGGTAATTACATTATTTACATAGCTCGAGGCTTATGACCTCAGTTTTAATTATTTTTTATTTATTTATTTATTTTATTTTACTTTAGTTAAAACGGTATACACCAATCACATTAACTAAAGGACTATGTAATTAACAATACATAACAAATAACTTATCTAGGATCCTAACATGCTTCGCGCTCACAAAACTTCATGCATTCCGACAGTACTTTCATCCATTCATCCGCAAACAGATCGCACTCAGGATTGTGATTTAAGAGAGCGTTGAGCGCGGTGAGGACTCGCGGAATGGGAGATTGGGCTCGCGCCGCAGTGCGTGAGAGCGGTACATCAAATAAATTGTGTTTCCGTCCCCGAAGGTAATTATTGGGCACGAAAAAACGACAAAGCTCGCTGTTCAGGTTTGGGGCGTCTATTAGCCCACGAAATACCTTACAAGCCGTAACAATCTGGACATACGCTCTTCGAACCTCCAACGAGTTGTAACCAAGACACCCCATCAGGAACTTAGTGGGGTACAGGTATGGATAGTATCCGTAATAGCGTTTGTACATGTATCGCAGAAATGCCTTCTGAACCTTCTCCAGTGCAAGAGTGTAGGTCACTTCGTGCGTATTCCAAACGCAAGCACTGGTTTCTAACTTAGTTCGAACAAGGGCACTGTATAATAAGCGAACCACATGAAGGTTGTGAAAATCTCTTGTATTCCGTAATACAAATCCCAGTTGCCTAAATGATTCCTTAGCAAGTGCAATAATATGATCATGGAATGTTAACTTCCGATCGAAAGTGACGCCTAGATCCTTCATCGTATTAACCCTGGTAATGGGATTAGTACTCAGCTTATATTCGAATATCATGGGATATTTCTTACGATAGAAGGACATTGTAAAACACTTCACGGGATTAAACTCCAATTTATTAACAATACTCCATTCCAAGATCGAATTGACATCACTCTGCAGCGCTACACAGTCAGCTTCTGATCTTATTTCTGCAAAAAGCTTAAGGTCATCTGCATAGAGCAGCATGCTTGCATGGCTTAATACTGTTGGTATATCGTTTATCATTAACAGAAATAACAGAGGCCCAAGAATGGATCCCTGACTTACTCCGGAACGCGTGTGATAGGGCCGGGATTCGAATGGGCCAAGCTTGACAAACTGCTGGCGGTCGCGCAAATAATCTGCAAGTAATTGAAGGAGTCTCGGCACAAAGCCCATGGCAGCAAGTTTCTCAAGCAATATGTCATTGTTGACCCTATCAAACGCCTTCCGAAAGTCGAAATACAAAACGTCCACCTGGGACCCTTTATCGAGTCGAGAAGATATGAAATCAACAAGGGACAGCAAATTTGTGTTAACTGACTTTTTTGCTGTAAAGCCATGCTGCTCCATACACAAGTATGCACTTATTTGTGAGTAAATATGCTTATGCAAAATGCTTTCAAATATTTTACCTGGAGCAGGCAGATTTGCTATAGGTCGTTGCTCCTCAACCACGGATTTATTAATGGTTTTGGGTATCGGAGTAACTCTTGATATTTTCCATTGAGGCGGGTACACTCCTTCCCTTATCGCCAGGTTATAAATATGACATAACGGCTTGCAAAATAGTGTCTTATTATTTTTTAGGATGAAAGGTGGTATATTGTCAGGCCCAACGGAACTATGCAATTTCAGTTTATCCATAGCAACGAAGACGTCCTTGGCAGTGATTTCTGTTATGCTAACAGTGTGCCCGATATTGACATTTTTGGTGTTACCTATCGAAGCTATGTTTAAGTGAGGCACATCAGGTAGAAAAACACTTTCAAAGAAGTTTCCAAATGCTTGTGCCGCTTCTATGCCGGAAAATGTTGCACCTTTATATGTGACAGTAGGCTCAAACCCACCTTTCGATCGGAGACTTGATATGTGGCTCCAAAATTGGCGAGGGTTATTTTTCAGATTATTCTCAATTTGACCGATGTAAGCACGATAGGCGGATTCAATACGAAGTTTTAAGTCTGATCTCAGTATCGAAAAAGAACTATAAGCTACGTTAGAGTAGGTACGTTTCCAAGTCTTGTGAAGTTTTTTCTTCCGCTTAATGTCTTTTATAATGTCGCACGAAAACCAGACAGGAAAGCGCCTGCTGACGCCTCTAGATCGCCGCTTCTTAGGCATACACAGATCAAAAGCGTTATATATAATATTGTATAGGATGTCACTGGCATTACATACATCTTGAGCTTGTAGGACAGGCTCCCAAGAATTATCGGACAGTATGGCATGAAATAGTTCAATGTCAATTTTCTTAAAATTCCAGTCTTTAGCTGGATTATTATGAACTGTGGACACATTTCAGTAGAATAATCCTACTGATATTATATATGTGAAAGTTTGTGAGGGTGTTTGTTACTCCATCAAGCATTTTGGCGCAGAGACCGATTGACTGGACTACATTTACGCTTTGTTTTATTCCAGATAAATAAAGTACCAATGAAAATAATTTCATGCCGGTAGCATTTCAGATACATACATACAGAACTAGATCTTTTCAGAAATCAGTATTCAAAACAAGTAAAGCACGTTTAGGCGTACGTCTAAAGATTGGCGATCGGAAGGCGTATATGGAGTCACGTCTGAGAGAACTGGCACCTAAGCATATATCTCCTACGAAATGTTCTTATGAGTCAAGGAAAAAGTTGTTTTCCAAACGGCCAGGTCCACTTTGACGGGACAGATGTAACTGAACAGCATTTCTCAGGCACACATACATATTTTAATTTTCTCTCAAACGTATAAAAGTTTTCTCTCAATAATTTCCTTCGTGGTGTGACTAATTTATTATACTTACGTTCACAGAAACACATTTCAGTCAGGACTTAATCTTGCTATCCTTGTGGCAGGCGACTATTCGACCCCCCGACATATCTAGTCGACTACAGTAGCCACTGAGCTAATAGACAACGGAGCTTCAATAACTGGACATTTAAAGGCGACTAGAAACTCATTTAATGCCCATTACCTCAACAGCTAACTACCAGTAAGCAGATTAAAATGCATGCCAAAAGTTTAAATTTATGTACCGGACGCGGTCTTCAATTAAACTTGTTATAATGAAACTCGGGAAAAACTGAGTAAATTGCTAAGGAAGACGCAAATAACTCCAAAGTTTTGTAATTTATACGCATTGTAAAGTTCGATCGAAGTGTTGAGAAGATGAATGCCATTCCATTTTAATATGGTTTTAATTTTGAGAATTTTTCATTAAAATATTATTTATATCCTTCCCGCAAAGGTCGCCAAGAGGTAGAGGTGGAAGATCACCGTCTTTTTGCTGAAGATAAATGTAGGTGCTAATGTGACAGAGTCCGATGCTGTCTCTCATGTTATACATGCGTTTTTGAATTTCTCCTTAATGATTTAAGATGCAGTGTAAAGCTAATGGTGTGATAACTGAGGAAATAGATATAAATATAAACGTAAGTTTAACCTGAATAATTTTTAAGGAATTTGTGGAAATAGTATCCCAACATCCTCGTAAAATTACGCTGGAAGGTCTCTTAAGACTCAGAGACTTGCCAGTAGATATTAAACTTAGAAATACTTCAAGTAGGTATGTACCTCGTCCAATTTTTACCTTTCCAGAGGGAAATGAACATTCATGTACATTTATGTATTTACGAAGAGAGAAGAAGAGCTAAAGAATTTGTTGACTGCAAAGCAGTGAATGTACTTGACAATGACAACGATAACCGTAGTTGAACTAAATATATCCCTCTAGCACACGTATCCAAGAAAACGATATAAAAATATTCACTGCATGGCATGTTTTGTTTCTATTATCTAACTTTTCACTGGGTTGTTTTTCGTAAGCATTCCATCTGTCGTTGGCAAACCATTCAATGAACCCGTTTCTATTCTCTAAACGACTGGACGTGGTCTAAATATACCATTTACATTCAAGAACAGTTAGTATGCCTTCTACCAAGGCAATATGAACTATTTATTCATAGATATATCATGGCCTTTTTATTGCGTTTCTTTGACTTAGTTGAACATTCTATCTATATATAACTTTACTTCTACCCAAGTTGAATTTGTTTAATTCAAAGGCGAAGTAGCTTCTATATTCACAGCGGTGCTCTCTATTTAGATGATGTTAATGAATTTTAGGTTTAAGGAGCTACAAAGCAGCACTTGCTCACAAAGACTTCAAGAGTAGAGTTTCCACGAAAGATAAATAAAGCGAAGCATCAAATCGGTTGGATTGGGTGCGAGGCAAGGTCCCGCGAGCACTTTCTCATGCAAAAGTCGAACGGTTACTTTAATTCTTAGCTGAAGCACTTGTCGGTTTTACGAGCGTAGAGCGATTTAATCCACTTAAAACGCAGAGCACAAACTCAGAGCCGACAAAGCTCTCAGCCGCTCTCATTTAAAAATGGAAATAAACCCTCGGCCATCTTTGACTCGACGCGCAACCGCTAGTTGAATTCTAAGTGCGCTTCTTTACCAGTATACTTCGATTCTTCTAATTTGACGGATCGCCGGATACAATACGTCTTGGCGTGGAGAACGGACAATCAGCTTACGATTTTAATGTCCTAGAGCCGTGCCTTGACGTACGATTTCAAATGAAATGCAATAATAGTAAAGCGTCAGATGTATATGATGTCTATAAATCTGTCTCGCTCGATTGAATTATGATTGTAATAGCACATTATGGTGATCTCTTGTTATTTTCTGAAAGCGAATGTGTAATTCTCAGGATCACAACAGAATTTCATTAAAATTCACTACAATTGGATTACACATCCACATGTTCTCTTCATGATATAATAACGCAATCCAACAAGATGAGACAACTTGAACACGGAATAGGCAGAGAGTGTACATTACCACATCTTTATATACCTATGCCTGTTTTAACTCATCCACACTCATCAGTCTCTTCATACCGGCTCGCCGATTCAAATACTCTTGAAGCTTCCAACTTTGAGTGCCCTATCGATTTGATCTGGGTGCTTAGAATGTGGTCTTATTCTACCACTTCTTCCACACATTTTTGGATTGCTTAGGCAAGCTTTTTTCACTTATCCTTTCTATAATGTCCAAACTAACGTAACATGGTAATTGTAAACTCTCAATATTGTAGAGAAATTAAGTCAATATTATGTAGAGGTTTCAAAAGTCCGCTTAGCGAGCAATATATGGCGTCCGTACCACTCGGTCCGGTGTATGAAGCGACTCGCTTCTTAATGAAAGAGTTCGCTTGCTGCAAGATTATTTAGACTTTGTGTATTTGTCTGCCTTCGTGAGGTGGCCTCAACTTTGTGCCTTTGTGTTAAATTTAATGTTTGAACCCTTTCTTTTACGCGTTGATTGCGGTCTTGTTATAAAACTTTTTATGTGCTTTCAAGACCATTTGCACATAATGGAATTAAGCTTACATAATATACAAAGAGCCGCAGTATCCGCGTGGTTGAAATATACAAGAACATAGGCCCCGTATTAAAATCATGTCTTTTTTATGAATTTTTGACGTAATTTGTTAAATCATCATGAAGAAACTGAGTAAAAAAACTCATCTGTTGTTATGGTCATCCTGCCCATCCTTTCCATTCATCTCTGGTGAAATGATCTGATGAGTGAGGGTGAAAACCAAAGTAAGGCCTGGCACCCTTCCTCTGCCTACCCTGGGGTCGACAGTAGGATATTATATTAGAATAGATATAGCCATGAAAGCCGGCATTAAAATTTACTTCGACGAGAACCGCAGACTTGTGAGCAGAACTTTTAAATTTATTTAGGGACTTTTGAATTACGAATTCTATTATTTTCAAAGTATTTCAGTAAATGCGTGATGGTAAAAATAAACCAGAAATTTTAGCCGCCACTTATTTTTGTAATAGCGTTATTAAGCCGCATGCGATGCTAATTACTAAACGCCAAACATCCCTGATTTTAAATCCCAACCATAAATTCAGACCTGATCTTAATTACCTTCCTTCGCTATTTTCCCCTTTTTTTGGGAACTTGAAGGAAATTGCGTGGAAGGAAGAGATCACTTTAGCCAAACAGCCAGTACGATAATTACAGTATTTTTTTCGACCCAATTTCACTTGGTTGAAATTACTCGGGAAATAGGAGTTTTTATCTTTGTTTAAATATCAGTGTAGATTACACATTCTTATTGAAGAACAGTTTCTCTTAAATTGCTTTGTAATTTGGAACATTTTCTTGCATTTTCACATTTATTTTTGAGGTTAGGGCGCGCCTCCATTTATGGCCAGAGTTATTTTATTACGTTACTACAGTTTTTGTGCAAATTAAATCGAGAGAATGAATGAAGAACGATTGACGAAAAAAGTGTATAAGGCGAGTGTGCATGAAAGTGTTAGAAGGGGTAGACCTAGACGGACGTTTCTAGACCAAATTAGGGACGTCTTGAAAAAAGGTCAGGTCAAGAGTACCCTAAACTGAAGAGCATGTAGGAAGAGAATAATGAAAGTGGACGAAGCGAAAGAAGTATGTAAGGATCGTAGCAAGTGGAAAGAAGTGGTCTCTGCCTACCCCTACGGGAAAGAGGCGTGATTATATGTATGTATGTATGTATGTATTAAATCAAATGTATGATTGGAGATGTTAAGGTCGAACGTGTGTCTTAATAATATTCCCGGATTCTATACCCTCTTGCAAAAACGTGGTTTTTAAAGATGCGGCTTTTGTATGTACTCTATTAGGTATGTATGACACTATGAGTTCTTCACATAGTATACTGAGCGTCGAAGCCATACATGTTTCAGCCGGTTTTGAATACTTTCGGGTATTTAGGTTAATAATATCCGTATCAAAACTGAATAAATGTCATACGTGACATGTTCATCTCACTTATGTAACATGTTCCCATAAACTTATGTTCAACTTCAAAAATATATGAAAACAAAGCAGTTCTAAGAGAAATCCTTTGCAGTTACCTAGACGTACCAAACGCTAGGGTACACAACCTACAATCACAGTGCATTAATTAACAAAGTAAACCAAGCGCGCCACTGAATTCAAATAAACATTATTCTCATTCCAGTCAGGAGTTCGTAATCCTGCGCACAAATTAAGTCTCATATCTGCTTTGGCAATTTACCAACATTTAAACCACTGGTTTTGTAAGCATTGTAATTCTGATCAATTGTTGATTGCTTCGCGTCTTTATAATGCGTTTGTTTTGATTTTACGGCTGTTAAGGAAATCTAAATTTGACGCCAGTTTCATCTATAAATGTTATATTAACAATCCATTCCCACAAGGGAACACCAAAGGAGTAGAAAGGGTGTAATAAAAACATTTACGCCTGTTAGGTGCCCTGTTTATTTAATATTCCTGTAACTCAAAAGATATGGTGTTTGGGTACTACTTCACGCCCCCGCTACACGTACATATATAACGGCCGTGGTGGCCGAGTGGTTGCCTTCGAATCCTGACTGTACTAATATTTTTTTCTGAACTGAAGTACTGTGATTAGTCCCACCACGAGCTTTAGGCGAAGGAAAACTTACATTATCTGTCTCATTCTTCTTCAAAACATCATAGACCGCCATGATTATCTGTATAGAAATAGTAAAGAAAATAGTAAATTTGTACTATGTTGTAATAGTAAACTAATCCATGTTATAATTATGTTTTTTTTTTCTAGGATGGCGATAGAGGCTACCTTGAAGGGCTCGCTTCACGCTACGCCGACCTATTTTCAACCCACTACGGCGACGTCCTTGACCATCTCGAAGAGCTACGGAGGCACGAATGGGACGAAATGTCTCCCAGGATGCGGGTCTTGGGGGGGCCTGGGACCCCACAGACCCCACCATCCGCGAGCCCAGGGTCGCTAGCTCTAACTAACCTGACCACGTCGCATTCACAACCGATTTATGTGCCTGGGAAGTACTCCGTGAGTATTAAATAATTTATAATTAGTATAATTATATAATACTACTACGGTGAAGGAAGGAAGAAAGAAGAACAAATTCAAAGGCGTATGTATAGTCGTGCTTGAGTAACGGCGATGGACTCGCCATCTGTCACGTTGGCACCTAATATACCTCTGGCGGAAAGTGGGTGTGAGGGTATTACCCATACACCTCTGCCTACCCTTTCGGGGACCCTTGTGGGAAGGCGTGAGGATATTATTATTATTATAATACTACTAATAAATAAGAGTGGTTCGAGTAGTTGCTTGCGACACAAATATCGCAAGTTCAATAAAAAATATAGGTACATACATTAGTATCTCGCCGAGGCTCTCGCGGGTAGGTAGAGAAAAGAAAAACGTCAGTTCTCTCTTGAGTTACAGATCTGTCATGCTTTCTTGCATAATGTAATTGCAATTCAGTCATATTTAGAAATGTTGCTTTTAAACGCCATGGACTCATGGAGTGTCACTAATGGAGTACAAGCATATAAAATGATTAAGTTTCTTGAAAGCGTATTTATCTATGTAAAAAAATATTACACTCTTTATATACCCATTTAACTTATTAAGACCATATACACCATTATATCACTTAATAAGTTTAGGTCAGAAGTAGGTGCATTGTCGCCTCTAGCAACCATTAGTTCTATTCTTACTTCTTTCAGATAGAATATAGAAAACTAGCCGTCGTAGCGCCCAGTTTCGCTAGGGTGAAAAAATATTTTTTTCCGTAACCCGATCGCAGCGCCCCCTATCGGATCCAATTATGAATCTAAACCATTCTCGAATCCGGCTGAAGAAACAGAAAATCTCATTAAAATCAGTCCAGCTGTTAAGGATTCTATAAAGGACATACAGACAAACATTCATTTTTATATAATTATGTAGATCATTACATTTTTTCTCCAGTATCACAGCAAAAAATTATAAAATAGCCTTGTCTAGGAATCAATAAATATTTCAAGAGCTTATCTCGTCAAGTTCTCTGTTTATACAAGATAAGATGTATACTGAAAGTTTCAATTGCTCGGCTTGATCCGTTAATTACCTCGCATTAGTGGTTTTTATCAATCAACACGCTCCTTGGATTATGTAAACGAACTTGGCGTATAATAAACGAACTTAGAAATACTCTCTAAGTGTGCTTAACACTGTTCTATTCGCTGCCATTCTCATGATATTGGTATACTTAACAAACCCACATCTCGAAGGACTAAATTAAAAAATATATATTATAATTAGATTGGAGTATTTAGTAAGTAAATCTTTGAAAACATCAAGGGTTTTAATAACATATTTATTTATATCTGCAATGCTATCACTGACGTAAAGGGAGAAAATAAGTGCAAATATTATACACAAATTTATACATTAAAATCAAACTTACAAAAATAAATAAATAATACCGCGTAGGTATGTCTATGTGTATGACTGGTACTGGTACAGCGTTTAATGGCGTATGGCTTAGTCATCAAAAGAGTTATCATTAAATATCATAAGCTTATGAAAATTTCAACATGAAAATTTGTAAGCCGACTCCCCAAACACAATAACGCGAATAAAATATAGAATCCGTTCAGGTAATCGGCCTAAAAGGTAGAGGGATGAAGCTTTGTGAAATGCTCTGAAATATTACCATTTCAGGTATTAGGTTGCGGTCAGTTCCACGTTCTATAAATATGATCCCCTTTTATCGCTCCTTATGCGAAATTATTATTATTTATGTTAAATTTTAAAGTAGATATGTAAATATCATCTTTATGCATCAGTTATTTCTCAATTTTTTTGGCTATACCTGTTATAATAGAATTCTTCAACGTACGGTGTAAAGCGATTCCTGCATTGCCGACTCTGCGTGAGCGATACCCCCGATGTAGCAAGCGTCCATAGGCAACGGTATCCGGTAACCGTCAGGCTGACCGCATGCTTGATTCACACCATAGTGGTGGTAATATTTACATGCAAGGTATTAGATACTCGCGCAATATCATTATATATGTATATACATATATACATATCATCACGATGAGTCCCTAACGGGGTAGGCAGAAAGAATAGAGCGCGTTTTATCTAGACTCTTTCGCTTCGTCCACATTCATCAGTCTCTTCATACACGTTCGCCGGTTTTAGTACTCTTGATGTTCCCATCTTTGAGTGGTTGTGGTCTTCCTCTGCCTCTTCTTGCACACACTTTCGCATTGTCGCTTTGTATATGTCCAAACCAACGTTACATGCCTGTCAATATGAAAATATTATATTATGTTCATCTCGTATTGATGTGGATAATAAATTACCATTTATATAGGTATAATAAAAGATCGTATTTCTTTTTCTTCAACAGCCCTCAAGCTGCCTCACCGACAAAGAAGAAGATGAAATCTACGGCTTCGGCTACGGAGTGTTTGGCAAGCAGATGCTTCAAAGACAGCAGCAACAGAAACAGCTTCTACTGGCTCAGCCAACACAGCCTTTAATGCACAATCAGCAACACAACTATCAAAGGTAATTTATCAATTATCTAATCATACATACATCAGGCCGTCTCTTAAGATGTAGGAAAATATAAAAGATCGCAAGCCATTTTAACTTCTTCTCTTTCATTTCATCCATATTTCTCAGTCTCTTCATACATGTTCAGTGGTTTCGGGTACGCTTAAAGTTCACGTCCCTGATTGTTTCGTCAGTTCGATCTAGATAATGGGAAGGTGATCTTTATCTGTTTCTGCGATAATATCGCAGATATGTATATCAGCTTTGCCAAATCAAAGTACCAATTTACTTTTAAGGCTATCAAAGATTATCTGCGATGTAGGACTGTTAAAATTTTATTGTATCCTCTTATCTTTCAACCTGAACTGATTAAAAACCATACATGTAGCGAACCTCATTATCATAAACATCAAGTTTACAATAAGTAATCAAATTATATGGAGGAAATTGTACTAAAGGCAAGCCGTTATTGAGCTAAGGAATATCGCGGTCGGCTTACACCCGACGTAACGATAACGACACGGAACGTATTCATAAATTATTTTGACTTTAACAGGTGTAGTAAGATAAGCTCGCGCTGCATGTTTGAACGCTAATCTAAATTGAAATCAGGCATTCGATTGGCGACAGAATCCTGAGAAAGGTCTTATATTGTGTGGGAGCGGTTGCAACTTGCAGTGTGGATAATGTGGGAGACGATTTGAACATTCAGCATGTTTGTATTTATGTAAACAATGCCTAGTGTTATTCCTAGGTGTGTTGGACATGGATAATCTTATAACCAATAATCTGTGGCTATTCAATTTACAAATACTTTAAACATTACAAAAAATTAAAAGCTAGGCTCTTGTCGGCGTTTTCAGTGTCTCACTTTAACTGGGGTAGGATAGTTTAGCTGCATAAGCCGATACAGATCGAGAGTATGGTACCATAATTCTGCAAACGACTTTATATACATACGTCATTAAACATTCTTCATTTATTTTCAACCTTATGCGGCTTTCCACATCATATCAATACGTGTGTATATTTTTTCTAATAGAAATTTATAGATTGAAACGTGAAAAAAGAATCGCGGCAATTTAAGCAGACATAATGATTAGACAAAGTTTTTGGCTATCTTGCAAATCCCCTGGGATCGAGATCCAGTGGAAAATCTCTTTGTAATACATATATATCATGTTGTGACGTCAGACACCCGTAATGGTTAAAATTGCATATACCGCTACTCTCTTTTAAAATGACCAAAGATTGTGTCTAATAATCCTGTTTCGGTATGTTTTTTTATCTTTGAGCATGCCGCAAGTCAATTAAAAAATACGAAATCGAATGTTGTCAAGTTTATCTCTTGCTAAATCTCCGTAAAATTATAATATTGTGGCCTTATCACTAGGCTATTTTTACCGTTGATCTTATCACAAGTATAACATCTAAGAGAAGTTAGGTTACATGTAACAATATAACAAAAACGGGAAAACACTTGATATAGTTGTCAGGCAATGACAACATGATTCATGATTCACATGAAACATGATTCTAACCATTAATACGAGTATATTTCAATTAAAATTGACACTTAGTTCGCAATTAGATACTAAATTGGTTATTTATTACCGAAAAACTCATTTCATCGTCATCATTAGATCATCAAGTCGAGTCCCTAATGGGGTAGGCAGAGAGTATAGATGGCCAGATTTTTCATAACTTACTTGTTTTGAAGAAAGTCAGTTTAAAATTAATTCTTTGTACATAAAAAGTTTCATCTAGCAGCTTGTTTTTATTACCTCAAGTATTATCAGCTCAATAAAACGTTTTTATATTTTTACTTTTTTTGTAGTAAAAAAATTCGATTGAAAAAATAATTGTCAAATGAAAAATACTTACATAAAAGAAATAGTAACGTGGTATTCTCCCGAACCTAACTTAGCGAACTGTTCCCAAGACGTATAGCCAGGAATTCATTTCAGTGCAAATAAATTCAAATACACCAACTGACGGATGTGTCCGCTTGCAATGCAAAGAAAATGGTTTACATGAGCTTATTCAAATGAAAACTACACCTTGTTAGCGACGGATTAGAACCAATTATGTAAAATAAATGGAAAGGCATGCCCCGCTGTTAAAGTTTACGACAGGCGAACTATAAAAATATTCAAATATTCATACAAGTTTTAATGAGACATTTTCGTTGTGTAGACTGCTCTGGATAAAATATTCAAGCTTAGTAACTGACTAACTCTATTAGGTACTAATAATAAAATAAGCTTGAGAATAAGAGAGAGATCCGTGGTGGCCGAGTGGTTCGAGCAGTTGCCTGCGACGCAAAGGTCGCAAGTTCGAATCCCGACTGTACCAATGAGTTTTTCTGAACTTAAGTACAGTGATTAGTCACACCACGAGCTTTACGGTGAAGGAAAACATCGAGAGGAAACCTGCATACGTCTTAGAAGAAATTAAAAAGGCGTATGTATAGTCGTGCTTGAGTAACGGCGATGGACTCGCCATCTGTCACGTTGGCACATAATATACCTCTGGCGGAAAGTGGGTGTGTGGGTATTACCTATACACCTCTGCCCACCCCTTCGGGGACCCTTGTGGGAAGGCGTGAGGATATATTATATTATAATAAGAGAGAATAAGAGTGGTTGTGGTTGAGGTTTTTAAAGCACCTTTCAAGACAAGCAGGTTCGGCCTCGGTGGTCTATTCTAATGAGTTTTTCTGAACAGAAGTACGATAGCTTACCACACAAGCTTGACGCTGAATGAAAGCGAAGAAATTTAAAAACATCAACATTAGTACTGAAATGTGCAACAGACTCATTTTGTATTGTTTTCCAAATAGTAACTATTCCGAGTGGTTCGAGCAGTTGCCTGTGACACAAAGATCGCAAGTTCGAATCCCGACTGTACCAATGAGTTTTTCTGAACTTAAGTACAGTGATTAGTCACATCACGAGCTATACGGTAAAGGAAAACATCGAGAGGAAATCTGCATACGTCTGAGATAAAAATTCAAAGGCGTATGTATAGTCGTGCTTGAGTAACGGCGATGGACTCGCCATCTGTCACGTTGGCACCTAATATACCTCTGGCGGAAAGTGGGTGTGTGGGTATTACCTTTACACCTCTGCCTACCCCTTTAAGGATCCATGTGGGAAGGCGTGAGGATATATTATACTATATTATTTAAGAGTAACTCAAACTAAATTCTTAAAGGATCTAAAAACTATCAACGGCTCACGCACATAATTACTAACGTATTTGTTATTAATGTGGGTGTTGCTTTGTGAGTAAAATTAATGAACACCCATAATACAAAGGATAACCTTTGAATGGGGCGTCAAGTGATATTCGAAACCGTTACAAAAAGGTCCTCGAAGAGGTAGCTTAAGTTTTGCAACAAGCAATCATTTTCCTTCTCACTAAAAGTAATAATAATATACTCGGATCGTCATACACCCGGATCGTCATACCCACAAGGATCCTGAAGGGGTAGGAAGAGGTGTGTAGGTACTACTCGCACACCCACTTTTCGCCAGAGATATATCATGTGCTAACGTGACAGACGGTGAGTCCATCGCCGTTACTCAAGCACGACTATACATACGTCGTATATAAGAAAGCGGTAACTTTGGAGAAAGTAATCGAGATAGGATACACGGTGATAATTTATAATGGCTTGTGATATCTAGAGCTATTATAGAGCTAAGAATATTTGGACATAGAAAAACTATGCATTTTAAATTCGATTTATCAGCTTCGTATACAATGGCAAAGCAGATGATTTTAAAAGTAATTTATTAAGTTTAATTACTCACCAGATTATGTTTTTCGCTAATATTTATTGAAGAAAAGTTAAGTAATATAAAATTTACCTTGTTTTTTTTCCTAAAAGGCATTTTTCTTTGTTTTTAACAAGCCTAATTGACGTTTAACATGTACAATTTACGGCATTCTCGACATCTGTTGTTTTTTCCCAAAATTTCCCTTTTCCCTGATTAGAAGCATACGCAAAAGACAATGAGACATTGTACTTGTCCATAAGATAAACCCTAAGAAGTAAAAGGTCGAATGTCTTTGCATCTCGTTACAGTTGATAATGGCCAAGTACTTGTAGAGCTTTCCATAAATTACCAAAAAGTTTGTAAGGATTTCCTTCCAATAAAAACCAGCAGCGGGAATGTTTGTCATAGGATTTCTTTCAATACAACATTCATTATGAATGTTGTATTGAAAGGATATCAATTGGATATCAATTTCACAGTTACATAAAATATCAAATTCACCATACTTCGTCAAATGGTATTTAAAGATAAGTATTCGAAGCCAATTATAACAGCCTTATACGAATTTTGTACCAATGGTCGCCGATTCAATCCCCACCCAAAACAAATATATGGACATTTGGCTGAAAGCTAGGGATTGCCTCAAATACGCTGACAAGAGCTCAGCCGTTATTACTTTTGCTCACATGTTTGTAGCTCATATTTACACCTCTCTGCCACACCGCCAGTAGGCGGAGGAAAGGACAGCGCTCGTTTTCTCAACACAATATATTACATTATTAGCTCGATTTGTTTCAAAACTGGTAATTTTAAAATAAAAAAAAAACATTTCTACGTGTTAATAATACACTTAGATTCGCAAATTCTGCATGTCATTAGCACGATCGATAGTACTCCCACGCAAACTAGTAAAGTATGTCCTAATAAGATCTATACAGTAAAATGATTAGGGCAATTAAAAACCTCGAAGCGGTGTTAGATCTAGAAGTGAGATTATTTCATGTTAAGGCGCTGATATACATATTAATGTGCGTAATAAAACTAAATAGACTAAGGCTGAGTTTGCATCGTGAGCTTACTTGATTTAAATATATTTCGAAGACTAGACAGAACTGGCGCTCTATTCCTAAGTAACCGTTTTCCATCAAGTGGGCCGGCCGTATGCTTGTTTGGCACTCATTAAGTATAAAAAAAAGAACTAAACATTTATTGGTTTTAAATATTTCTTCTACCTGTAACACACCTTAAGAAATGAGTTTGCAAAGTGGAGAGAAACTAATTTGCATTTTTATACATCGTTTCGTCTGGAAATGTATATCGATTCTATTAGGCGGACTCCTTGACGTGACTGGACCTCATTGAAAATCTCTCACGTGATGAAGTGTCGCAGGCTCGCATCCCGACTGTACCAATAAGTTTTCCTGAACTTTACTTACAGCGATGAGTCCTATCACAAGCTTTACGGCGAAGGAAAACTTAGTGAGGAAAACTACATTTGTTTTTATCAATAACGTCTATCAGAAAATACTTTCTAATTATTTACTATCATATTAACATCCTTACAGTATTAATAAATCAACTCACTTCGTAATTTAATTCACTACCTACACCTTACTACATGTTTGCTAATTAAATACAGACACGAAGAAAATCGTCTTTATTTAATAACCGGATACACCTACACACAATGCCGCGCTACAAGCTGTGCCTTAAATTTTATCTAACGAACCTGCGTGTTATGTAAATTATACAAATTATATTTTGAATGAACACGCATTGACAAGATGACTAACGAATGTTATTAACACTATTTTAGAAATATTATTATAAAATATAAAGTATATGTATATGTGTGTATATATTATGCAGCTGGTCTTTGATCGTTTCCTTGTAACAAGGGTTTTAATTGTTTTCATCAATGTTCATTGATTTTATTAGCAATTATATAATTATAATTCAACTCGAGCTTATATTAAAAGTACTAGTGATATGCATACAGACGTAAAAACGGTCTATGTAAGGTTTTCCTTTACACACTATTAATTATAATTTAATTAATTATTATTAAGTATTAATTTAAAACAAGGTATCAGTGGTTCATTACTTTATTTTTAATGTTTTATTTTGTTGTAGGTATAAACGTGTACTATTGAAAATCAAAGTATGGTAATTAATGTGGATTGACGCTTTATTCTCTCTGCCTACCCTGTGAGGGACTCAGCGTGATGATATAACGAGTACAGAGCTTAATTAGTGATATTAACAAAGGTTAAAGATATTATGAATATGCACTACACAATGAACGTAAACTTTAAGTCCACAGTTAGTGCGGAGAATATCTTTACTTAATTAACAGTGCAGCAACGGAAATCCAGCTAAAAAGGTATACGGGATTACAGCGAGAGACGATTACACAATAGTAAAAGAGCTGAAGACAACATTTATCTCTGTTTAAGAGAATGAACATTACATATAGAACTTTTCATGATATTAAAACTACTTAAGTGAGGGATTTGTATATGATAAATAATTATTCAGAAGCAATCCATCGCAGCACTGTACTTCGTGAACCAGTAACGGTCTAATCCGAGGCCCGAACCCAAAATATGGTGCCCGCTGGGCTGCTAGATGTGTTTGCTACGCACCTAAGATCTTGGTTATCAGGTAGTGATCAATATCGTCTGAGTTAAGTAGCTCAAATTACTAGAACTCATACTACGAGATAAAATTTAAAAACGATTCCAAAAATCACCAAATAGAATACAAAATTTAATTTTGTTCAAGTTTCAAGCAACTTCCTTGCTGCAGAGAAATGGCAAGAAAATACCGTTATATAGTAAACGTAGTTCAACTGGTCTGGATTTATCTAAGTGCTGGCTTTAATGCTTCGTTATGTGTATTTTCTTGGTGCGATTCCTTAACGGTATTACTCCAATTGTTGGCGCAATTATAGCTGCTTATGTAACGTTATTGACAACGCTATTTCATCCGTTAACTCACTTGAATTGTATATTAGAATTTGCATATTTTACCGGCACGTTAGCTAAACTTCAGCATCATAGATAAATGTTACTCGAGATTCACTTAAAGATAGCTCGATATTATTACAACTTAAATATTATTGGTAAGCGATAAATTTCTTACATCTTATAACTTGCGCATAGCTTGATCGAATTATATTAAATTACTGCTTTTAATTTCTACTGCAGCGGGTGATTACGTCGCCTGGTATTAAGCGCTTATTGGCTATAACGTCGTGTGGAGTAGAAATGATAAGATTTTTATTTCTTTTACAATTAATGTGACAAGCAAGGCTGCGGCCCGTACAATAAACCTCTCATACTATAGAAGTTTGCAGCTAGACTGCGCGTGTGATAGGCGGGCCGCATGTTTGCCAAATATTTGATAAATAAATAAATATATGTATGTATACATATACATTGTCAAAATCATGACATACTGTTATTTAGCCACGCAGCGGCATGTTAAACAAATATAAAATAACGCTGTTTCATACCGGTTGATATAAATTTATAGCGTTATCAAGCTAAATTGGTGTGGAAATCAATATTCATGACATTTGCGCTGTTGCATGCCACCGATATGGTACCACTCATACTGATTTATTGCACTGTGTGAATGAAAAACCCAAAAATAGATGAAATTTATATTTTTTTCGTATCGTCAATTACAAACGAGAGTATAACGATTTTTATATTTACTTTAAATTGAATGCAAAATAAACGGACGGAAACTTCAAGAGTACTCGAAACCAATGAGCATGTATAAAGGGAATGTGGACTAAGTGAAAGAGGTATGTAAGTCTAGAGAGAACTGGCGCTCTATAGAGTAGCCGGAGAGCGCCTACTCCGTCAGGCGTGATAATATGTATGTATGAATGCAAAAAAGGTGTAAATTATATATTCTACATTATGAGTCTTTTTTATATCTCTGAGCCTGTCCATAAGGGTGCCAAAGGGTTGACAGAGGTGTCACACAACACCCCCTTATGCCAAAGACATATTTAGATGCCAATATAAAAGTGAGTCCATCGTTGTCTCTCAAGCATATCCTTATCTACAATTTCCTTCACCATAAAGCTCGTGGTGTGACTCACAGTTACTCGAACCACTCGGCCATACATTATTTTTGATGAGCATGAGTATATTTTATACATGAAATATATTTTTAATGATGCTGACTTAAGCCTTTCGGCATTTTTGTTCATAAACCAATATCAATAAGAACGCAATTATGTAGTCAATTATCTGAAGGCAATATCAATACCTTCTGTAATTAAAATTGAAATACCCCATCACCTGAGCTTAATAAGCTACCCTTAACGAATATACGTTTTCATTACCGGTCGTTCATTTCTACCAATCATCATTAGTGGAGGTATTGTTAATGTCGATAGCGATTAATTTCTCATTTTCCCAAATACTCTGAATCGGTTGAATATTTTTCCGCATTGTCTGCACTTTTCGTACGCAATAACCGAATGTTGATGGCGTGTTTCAACTGTTCAATTGTTTTTCTTGTTTCTGTTCAATGTATTAATGAATTTTTGTTCTATAAAACATTATTAAACTTTTTCTCAACGTTTGTGGTTCGGCTTCGTTTTAGTAACCGATTTCTTTCAACCAGTTTCTTAACCAATATTTATTCCAATAAGGTGGCAAAGGAACTTGTTGCCTGGCGGTTAGCGGTAACCGTCGCCTATGGACTCATGCAACAGCAATTTCCTCGCGGATTGCCGAGTATGCAGCAATCCTAATTATACCTTGCTAAGATCATCCTTGTCTCAAACAAAGCAAATTGTGCTATGAAAACTAGACAATGCTAGAAATACGCATACGATTACGTATATATTTAATTTAAATAAAAACAAGACTAAGGTTAAGCTCATGTCCATCCCCCACAGGTGTCCAGCGGGAAACGAACCCGCGACCCACGTTTAAAGCCGTTTTACAACACAAAAATCTGTGTTATGTATCATATTTTTCTTTGTTTCAGCTGCCTCAGTCCGAGATCCGCCTACTTTTACGAATTCCCTCCTAGTGGTAAGTAATTTAAGTACTTAGCAAAATTTGAAGTATAATATTAGTGTTACGCAATAACTGAAAAAAACATTTCGGAGAAAAAAAATTAGTTCCTGAAATACGATTGCAGCTATCGAGTCGTATATTAAAAAAGTCATCAAAATAGGACTAACCGTTAAATACGCCGTAAGACTTAAGAATAATATATAAATACAATATGTGCTATTCATACTATGAAACCTTTAATTACATATTACTTACCGCAATAACAGTGTTGAAATTTAATTTATAGCGTCTAGCTCTAGTCTAGACCAATATCCAGCCATTTCCAATACACGATACCGCACATAAAACAGCTATTCAGCTTGAAATTGCTCGACATATTATTATAGCTAGGCTATGCGGCTATTAAGCCATTAAACGTCGATTTTAAACCTCTCCGTAACAGGCGACTTTTTTAATGAAAAAACTATAACTTTATATGTAGTTGGTGTTAAGTAAGTGATTTACTTATTAATTTGAGCACGCTTTAACGTTTCGCTAGTCAGTGCAATATTTTGTATTCCAATTATGATTTTACTAGCTGTGTCGTGCGGTTTCACTCACGTAAAGGTCGGTTTCAATGGTATATTATCTATTTTTTAATAAAACAAATTTCAAATTATCAATTTCTGTGGCAAAATATGAACTTCTGTTCAGTCATTCTGACGTGATTGAGTAAGAAACTTTCTCACAAAATTTCGCTTTTACAATGTTAGTAGGATGAGTATCAGTCAAGCCGACAATGTCTTATATCGTTATGATACATAGCAAAGAAAAGTACTTAAAATATGTGTATGCTAATGTATCCTAAATATCAGTACGGAATATACAGAAATGACCTTCAAGTTATTTATAGGTACATCATTCCTATAAATAACTTGAAGGTCATTTCTGTATATTATTAACATTATTCTGTACATCATTTAAATTAAAGTTTCTGTAATCTTTGTGGGGCCAATATTGGCCATCGGGTCTTTATACAAAGCGTTGCAATACGCGATTTATTTTCTTTACCTAAATCAGTAACTAAGTAAACTGTCAATAGTATTTTTAGCTTACTTCTTGTTTTGCTTTTACCCGTTCATCAAACATTAAAAATGTATTAAAACTAGTAAAAACTCTAAAATAACTTTAGGGGTAAAGCCCCTTTACCATTTTGTAATAACCATGTTGTCGAACCGAACAAGGAAATCTATTGTGGGAAATTTTCAATAGGCTTAGACTCAATCAATGTACAATAATAGTCTATTGACATAAGATAGCAAATCGATATCCAATTCAGTGATCCGATACAGTGGGGAAAATAAAAGTGAGCTAAGGTCTATTGAGGTGATATTTATTTATTTATTTTATAGAAGTGCGAGATATAAACAAACATGTTCCTTATCTTATGTCTTCTTAACAAATACTGTGTTACGTTTTGAAGAGGCCGTGGTGGCCGAGTGTTTTGAGTAGTTACCTGCGACACAAAGATCGCAAGTTCGGATCTCGACTGTACCAATCAGTTTTTCTGAACATAAGTACACTGATTAGTCATACCACGAGCCTTACGATGAAGGAAAACATCGAAAGGAAACCTGCATACGTCTGAGAAGCAATTCAAAGGCGTATGTATAGTCATGCTTGAGTGCGGAGCGGCGATGGACTCGCCATCTGTCACGTTGGCACCTAGAATATATCTCTGGCGGAAAATTAGTGTGTGGGTACTACTTATATACCTTTGGCTTGCGGGAAGTAAAAATGTGATTAAAAATGTTCTTATATTTTTAGATAACTGCCTCGGCACCGCCAAGAAAAAGGTGACAACATTCTCAAGACTCCTTCGTGGATTGAAGTCACACAGAAAAGAGAAGCATGGCTCCTGCTCCCCGAAGCACTTGCACAGTCCGCGACAAGTCTTACCACCGCAGAGGGTAAGTATTGCTATCATTAATTCTGTTTGAGTGACGCAGCCCGAGAACCACAATGAACAAAATATTCCTGCCTAACTGTCCGGCCCAGCTTCTTAATTCAAATATAAAACTCGAATACGATCACTACCACAACCTATAGGATCCAACTGTAAATCTTAACCACCCAGGAATCCATACAAACACACACACAAAAAAACACTAAAATCGGTCGTGCGATTGTAAGTTTTTGTAAAATGAGCGTATGGCGATTATTCATATATTGTATACATACATATTATAAATATAAAGGAGTCAGAAGGTTAATAATCATTAATTAGGGAATCATTTAACAGTGATAGCACCCGTCATCTTGTAAGAATTTTAGAATGAGTTCTATTCTACAATTCTGTCAAGATGACAGGTACGATTTTTAGAAATTTGAAGGCCTCGGTATTTCGAATAGTTCGAATTCTTGCGAATTATCAAAGGTGTTTAAAATATACAATTATTGATATTTTTCGAAATATTATTTTTCGGTTTCGAATCGTGGATAGCCGAGCAATCCGTGAAATTTTCGGCGCGATATTATAATATAATTATATACCCATAATTGTACGACATTTCAATTAGATGCTATATATAGACCGAGCATGTTCTATTGTTAGATTCTGACGCTTTTTGTATGTCTCGTATAAAATAAATACCTTGTTTCATTAAAATTTTGATGTTCAACATCTAAAGCCGCACGTAAATTCGATTGTTGGCGTGGCAAAGCATGCTATATGAGTATGACCATTACCGTAATCACTGATTAAAAGATTTGAGTTGTCACAATTTGAAATAAATTTTAGACGTCCCGTGACGACTCACAAATTTTATAATTCTTGTTTCTAAATACCACCCCCTTCTTTTTCAAACAACATGATACTTGTACAATACCTGAAATGATATTTTACCGAAAGCCTGAAGTATATTTAAAAACTATTGTATTGTTCGGATGCGATTCCTCGTTAGCGTCGAGAACAGTGTAACCGAATCTTAGCTCGCTGCATATGCCCGCGGCGGGGCGGTGTCTCACGTTTTTTTTTTCATACATTCAAACATTCCCTTTTCCCACCCCCCATCCACTATTATGTAGATCCGGCGCGACGCCGGTCCTCTTTGACATGCACTCGTCGCAATTAGTACGACGCGACGGGTACCGTGTGAGCATACGCGTACAATACGCGCCTCTATTTTACCATGAATTTTGAAATCGAGACTTGAAATTTTGTCAGCCGAAAATGTACGACTTGTTTTCTTGATTGTTACTTAATGTATTACTATCTTATCTCTATTTAAGTTACTACTACTTATGAAGACCATTAACCAAGCTTGAGCTGTGTTGTGATCTTAGGTGATTTGTATTACTCAAAGCTATAATTCAATTAAGTATAATTCGTTTGTACTCATGACGTTATAATTTGTCTCAAAAACGCACGTCTCCATCAAATTACTGTTTGGTTATCATAACAATACATATTCGGTAATATGGAATTCATCTAACCCTAAACAAGCGCAGGTATACATACGTACAGTAATAAGGACGTCAGAGTTACCTCACGACCACGCCGTGTTCGCATCAGATACGCAACTCATCTCTACCAAATTAAGTGCTACATTTTTCCACGTCCACCTATATATTTATTAATCTCCAGACAGGGAGAAAGAACAGGGGGTACGTCACCGCATGCCTTTTGAGAAATGATGCCTGCCAAAGTTAAGTCGGTTGAGCCAAGGCGTCGGGCCTGAGTTATGAGCGTTTGTTGAGCTAACGGATAAAGGCCATTAGGGCGCCTGTATAATCCTTATTGGCCAACTTGCACTTAGGATTAGTCGTGTCAGAAGTTGCTTTTTTCGGCTATTGACCTTCTGTGACCAGTCAAGATTAAGGGATCAACTAATAGTGTTTGAGACTGAGAAATATTAACTAATAATATTTATCAGGCTTTCTTGGCTTCTAGACCTCCAAGTTGCTTTTAAATGAATGCGAGAGAAATAACCTCAGGAAACTTCTAGTCGAGTAACTTTAATTTTGCTCAGTCATGACTTGATATTACGCCCGGAAATCCTCAAATAAATATCATTAGCCGCCGTTGTTTTGCGTCTACAGTTATTGTGGATATTATGACAATTGCACTACAAAATGTTGAAGTCTCGTATTATATTGTGGCAATATTTACTTTGCATATTGGCACCTTGCCGTGGAGATGGCTTCTTGTGGGTAACATTATAGAGCCGCTACTATTGGAGTATTATGGCTTTGGTGCCTCGATACGAGGCAATAAAATGTTATAGTTGTGCCTCCACGGTCGCTTTTGCTGGCATTTTGTACGTCGTAAATACGGAACATCTTGTATCGACAAAGATGTTACGTCTTGCTGCATTGTTAACGGAATGTTAGCTTCAAGGCAGATCGAGTATCTAAGTAGAATTTAGGTCACGGGAAGTGAGCAGGTAAATATGCTTTATTATTTTCTAATCAATATACAACTCTTACCCACGGATTAAGGATTCTTACCCACAGTTAAGAATCCTTAATAAATTAAGAACAGGGAATCCTTAATCATTTACTGTTATATTATAACAAAAACGACAAAAGCAAGGCAGACAGAGTAGAGTAGAGCCATGTTTTTGACTTACTATAAGTATCATTTAGTAATAAGGATACATAAATATACAACTTCTGTGCAAGCAGCAAAAGATCCCTCTTCTTTCAGTAAAGACATTAAATACTTTCAGTTTGCACGCCGAAAGAATGTCCTATTATTAGAACAATGTAATTTGGCTTCGATCTCACTAGATTATACCTCAGGTACTGATTATGCTCTATTGAGCAAATTTTGAGCAGTGCCATTGCGAATAGCTACCTTCTTATTAGCTAGACCCACGGGGTATATGTGTAGGGATTCAAAAGCTTACGAAGTCAACAGATATTCACCATAATAAATTACTACTAGCAGCCTTGGGCTTATGTTGAAAGATGTAAATAAATAGCTTTCAGTCGAAATCCATCACGGTAGTCTCGCTCTGAGTATTCGTTATTACATTACTAATAAATTTCCAAGTATTTAAGTATTCTTTTGTACAGGCTTAATGGTGACTAATTAATCAAATTGAATCTTATTCAAGAAATATTCAAATTTTGTGTGAAGAGATTAAGTAATTAAATAGGTTAAAAGGAGCAAGTTGAAGTAATTTAATATTTTAAGATGATATTAAAATTCCTTGAGTGCCGTGGTGGTCGAGTGGTTTGAGACCAGATCAACATTGCGGATTCTAACACTGGTCGTCTGCATATATACATTTTCTGAACTTAATTACTGTGATCAATCTCACCACTGTACAATTTTTTTTTCACACCAAAAATATTTTTTAACAAATATGGCAACTGTAGGTAAACGGTTCGCGGTGTAAGAACAGTTGGAACAACAGGTGATTTTTTTTCTACCAATATAGAAGTTATATCTAAAATTATTTATAGTAAAGTCATCGGAAACGAACTAACTAAAGAGGATACACAAAACTTAAGAAATTATCAAATGAAAATAATATCATTTCAAAATACCTATGCGCATTATTTGAAGGTATTTTTTTAAATTTTGTTTACCTTTTTGATACCGAAATAAAGGCAACCACTTTTTATTACAAGTTACGTTATTATCAATACAACAAATTCCTCGATTTTCAATTGGAAAGTCGTGTACGTGTCACGTTGCTTGTCGATTACATAAGCCGTAACCTGTGTTAAATGATGAACCAATACTATTCCGTACTGAAATACATTTCTAATTGTACATCTAAGCCTATCAATGGAAATACATAAGTAATTTCCTACCTATGCTCATGCTTTACTAATTTGTACGTCTATTTTAGTTTAGAGTAAAATTTTGCTAACAAAAAGTTGATGCGATAGCAAAGTTCAAATCAATTAGTACCCGTACTATAACAGAATGCCCAATGATTAGATGGCTTTTTAATCGTTTCGTGAATTGGGATAAAAATAATCTTGAAACGAGAAAATATTACATCAAATTCAAATCGTCGCACATTCCTGAAAGTTTATGATGAGAAGAGCACCAATGGTACAAAGACGAACAGCAAACGAGATAATACAAACAATAAAAAAAAATATTTTTAAATTTCGGTGAAAATTCGTGGATGTGCTCAATAAAGGTCCAATAAATTTGGACGCCCCGCTTAGGATCAGGGTTGTCGCATTACGCAATCGGCTTTTGTCGGCTATTCGCATTATTCTCTTATCAAGTGCGAAGTTAATGGGCCAGCTTTGTACGTAATATGATTAATTGATTTCCATGTACAAGCCCTACAGTTATTGTGATGCAGATATCCTCTTTTTCCCCGCGCGGATGATGAATGAAAATGTTTTGTATCTCTACTTGTCAGTAACTAGTCAACACTAGCTAGTGTATCAGAGTATGATAATTAGTGTAGTGTGATTGTTTGCGTTCGTTGTTTGTCGAACCACGTTTGCATAGGCACGTTGAATAATGAATGAAGTTATGGTTATCAAAATAAATACTGGGCAAGCATTGGTCTTTCGTTTGCCTGTTCATTACAACGACTAATGCTATGATTATGCCTGTGGTCATTGTGTGTGATCGTTTTGAGTGGGTTCACTTGCTTTTGTTTTTATTCAAGAGTGGAAAGTATATTCACCAATATAGAGCTTCATTATCTTAGCTCTATATTGGTGAATGATAAGCTTTTATTATATATTAGATTCAATACTAATAATGGTCTTTTTCGAGTCCGATTACTAAATGCATTAAGCACGTAATAAAGTAAAAAAATAAAAAATCCAAGAGTTTAAATTGAATTAAACTAATTATAGCATGTTCAGAGTTCGTTCGGTCCATGATCATTTATCTTAAGGCCGTTACTCGTCGTAACATGATTTGTGAAAAAGTTGGAAATTTTCCCGAAGAAGGTATATTTGAGTCTTAAAAAGAAAAATTACTTACTTCAAGATGGAATGATAAATTATCAAAAGTTTTGCTCGACTACATACTTATAAGTTTACGCCATCTTTTCTTTTCCAATTTGGCTTCTAATAATCTCTACATTCTTTGTTTATTATTCAACAGACAAATTTACATATCCGTCATCGTGACAAGTTTAACATGTTTACGCTTTACAAAGCTCCTCAAATAGGTGGGTTGTCTCGCTAACTTCGGATAACGTGTTTGTTTTTTTGGCCATATGCTTGTTTGCAAAATTAGTGGCAAACAAGCATACGGCCCACCTGATGGGAAGCGGTTACTGTAGCCTACTTACACTCATCATACCGAAATATCACTGTGTTGGCAGCATAATAGTACTAAACCCCCTGGCGCCAACACAATATAACAATCCTCCCCCCTCCCCAAGGAGCTCATTATTGGAAACCTTATTCATTGCGCAGGAACAAAATACAAATAAAAATGTGTTATTTGGCTACGAACATCTATGAGGTGGAGGTCCTGCCCCAGTCGGGCAGCTCCAATTTCAAACGGGAAGCCCGTTATGCCCTCTCTTGACAGACATCAGTAGAAGTGTTTTTTCTCATCATAAAGCTCAAGGACTCATTTTAATCCTACATTGGAACAACCTACCAGCGTTTGAACGAACAATCTTGACTCAACCGGAAAAAGTTACATTTATATCTCGCACTCTCGAATTTATTGCAGGAATTAAAATTTCGTTATTAAAGAATATTAAAATATCTTTACGAATAAAATATTTACTCATTTTAGAGGTCTCGCAGGTGATAAAAATTAAATAAAAAAAAGTACAAATTTTAAAAAAAATTCTTTACGCGTGTCAATAATTGGAGATCTTGAAGGGCTTGGCAATAATGTGTAATAGGAGCCTCGTGACAGATGATATATCATTCAACGTTTCAAATTTGAATGAACAAAAACAAATGCAGCTTTCTAGACGTTTATTTTCCTTGACTACAAAGCTCGTAGTGTGATAAATCACTGTAGTTGCATAAGTACAGAAAAACTCATTACTCCACCTAGGTTAAGACCTGAAATGTCAACTTTGCAAGCAAATACTCGAATCAGATGGCCACTGGGGTTTTTCTTTATATTATTGAAAGCATTGATATTTACTAGAACAATTACATTGAGAAAAGGTAACAATGCAGTCACAAATTTAAGAAGAACACTGTTTTCGATTTCTATGACTGCCGTTAGTCCACCTTACAATAAGAATTGTGCCGTACAATGTAGGTGCTAGAAGTTTATTTGTGAGCCTAACAACGCCTATTGGTACCCGTATATTGCGAGTCCATATTCGCGCAAGCATTTAAAATACAGCAATACTAAAATTACTCCTGGTTATAGAGATATGGTGGTCAATTGGTTTGAGCTAGCGAAATCAAGATCGATTGAAGATCGAGCCTAGGTGGTTTATACCAATGCTTTTCTGAACGAAAGTAGGGTAATATGTCACACCATGAGCACTCAATCTCCAATGAACGATCCATCAGAAATTGATATGTGATGCGTTTAATGAATACAGATAAACAAAAATGTTTTACAATTGTTGTTTGGGCTTTTCTTGCTCTAATATAAAATATTAGTTTCTCTTCAATATTCACAATGTACAGACCTCGGCTTATTTTTATTTTATATTTATAGGTTGTCAAAACATCCCACAAAAATTATTCACATTTTAGAGCAAGTTAAAACCCCACTTTAAATGACAAGGCTATAACTCTCCCCAGGTGGATACGCCAGACAGCGTCCTACAAAGTGGCCTGGGTTTAGGCCCAGGGCCAGACACAGCCTTGAGGTCCATGGTTGACCCCAGGGACTATGACCGCCTCCGGTTTTTACAAATGACTGCCGCCCAACCAAACACCTTTGAAGAAACCATACATAGGGTGAGATTCTTTCACGTTTTCCTGCCACACTAATTTCAATGTACTTATTCTTTGATTTTGCAACGAAATCAGGAATAATATAACGTGTGGCTGGAAAACCTTGTATTCTGTTTTTCTCCGTATGGCAAATTATTAACTATATACGTATTAAATTAAATATAGAGTTATGTATGTAATGTTATTTTTGTATACATTTTTGTTCTGCTTTTTTAACAATACAGCTATATAGTATTTATTTTAGTTTGGAATATTTTATCCAATAAATCAACTTTGATATCATTATGAACCTATATTAAAATATCTAAATTATTGGTTATGAAAATATTCTTTATAGCGTTATTTATTAATAATACAATTTATACGCGTTTTAATTAAATATCTGATGTATATTATTATGTATTATAATTTTTAAGGTATGTAGGTTTGCCAGCAGAGATTGACAGAGTGCTTCAAAATTCAAAATTTTATTCATTTTACATTTCATTTTTGGCATTATATTTAAATCGGCATGTGAAAGGAATTGGAGGTGGAATCTAAATAAATCGCAAACTCATACACAGTCATATTTTCATACAATGTATTTCATTCAGGCACAGTATATATTAATGCACTTATTTCATTTAGCATGGATATGCACTTTTTAATTATTTTGCATGTTACGCATGTCAGAGTTCTTTACTGGGCAATTATTTTGTAGCTGCCATAAAATGAGTACCTACCCTAACGTTTTTTTGTGTAAACGGGGTAGTTTTTTTAAATTATGTGTTATATTATCTATTCTCTACTTAAGTTCACTGACACATCCTTTTCAACAATCCTCACTTATATAATATTTGTTCTATTATGTCCTACCTAATGTTAATTAAAAACTTTATTTTAAAAAAAATGCACTTAAACGGGTTTTTAAAAGTATGTTTTTTTATTGTTAAAGGTTTCTATGATCAAGAAAGAAATGAAAAATAAATCAAGGAATGTATTTATCAGTAAAAAAATTATTAAAATGGTTTTATTTTGTTGCAGTTAAAAGTTCAGGAAGCAATGAAGAAAAAAGACAAAATAGCGCGAGAGCAAGAGGAGGTAACTTTTTAATATTTTTGTTTTTTTTATCAACATTATTCCAGACAGAGAGCTGTTGCAAAGTGTTATTGGAAAATGATTTTCTTGAATCTATTACTTGACTATATATTTTCTTTATTTACACTAAAACTAAAAATACAATATAGTAAATAAATTAAAAAAACCACATAAATACAATTGAATTGTGGTTATACGTGAATAAAAAGTACATTTAAACCGAAGACTTCATCTACTTCTAAAGCTGATATAGTAATTAGAATTCCTTCCAATGGATCTTAGCTACATTGAAATCTTTCTCATGCTTCCACTAACATTTAAAATTAGCTATAGCGAATTATTGTGATGTAAAAAGTATATGGAAAGAAAAAATAAGGATTTCCACCCTCAATTCAGTCAGGAATCGTGCCATAAATCTTCGTAAACCGACACACGAAGGGCCACAACACATCCAAAACTAATCTGTAGCCAGAGACAGTAACTTGTAATCTCCGACAGGCTTGCGCATTCGACGCGTGAACCGAACCAGTGGCTAATCGGGTTCTAATCTCAAGCTAAGCCTATTATAGGCAGTTGTATCGCTTCCCAACGAAACTTCGGAAGCCCTTTGGCTCAGCACATTTTGCTCGTAAAACTATGCTACTTTGCTGTATTGAACATTGAAATTTTACTACCAATAAACTGGTTGCTGCAAGAATTCGAGTGATACGGTCTGGAACGGATTACTTCCGAGCATCGAGTTAAAAATGTCATTAAAATGAGGAACGGCTGTGATGTAATAATATTTGCATTGCTTATTGTATACTTTTAAGATTTGCGTGTTCGACCTTGATTTAAGTAGTAAATCTAAAGTAACCATCAAAATTACTAGCGGGCTTACACTCGGGTCTATAGCAACGAGTCCTTCTGAACTTAAGTAAGTTAAGGATACTACCTACTTACGTACCTAAGTTCAGCTTTCAAGGCAAAATCGGCATAATACTTCTTAGATATTTTGAGCCATATCGACGTCGTTCCTGCTAGACGTCACGACTAGTCATCGTCAACATTTTTAAATACAAGATATTTGAAAACTAGGCGTCCTCTTATTAAAGCAAAATTAAAATGTAATTTTCCTTAAGGAGTCGAAATCCATTATGTACCCAAAACTGGTCCCAAAAACAAAGCGTACATAAATTAAGTTAATGTCCAATACTTTCCTACTTACGCGAAAGTGGTTCTTTTATTGCCGAAGTCAAATTGTAAGGTTGCTTGAGATTTTTAGCCTATATTGTTGTTCCAAGAGTAATGCTAAAAAAAGTAGAAAGTAGATGAAGAAAGATAGGAGGCCTCCTGACTGCTTCTTTAAGAATATCTTAGAAGGAAGAAAAAGAGAAGGAAAAATACCAATATTAACATACGAGTAGGGTCTGATAAAACAAAAAGTGTCTGTCATGACATATGCATAGGTTGGTTAAAGGAATTGCGCTGGACAGAGGCACATGGAAAGAGTCGAGCTCGAAAAATATTTGATGATGAAATGATAATAATAATGATGATATGATGATTGTTGGAATGTCACAAGTTTTTCAAAACCTCTGATTTGAAAATACAAAAAATATATCTTGTTGTTCTTTTGTTTCAGATCCTAAGAGATATAAGACATGGCCTTATGAATATGGGAAGAGATGGGGTCAGAGGTCCTTTTGGTGGTAAGTTTTAAAATAAAGTCATATTTTGCAAAATATTGTTAACAACAAGATATATCAAATATAAGCATATTTAATATTTCGCTCAATTATTACTTAATTTTCCAAAAAAATATACACAAATCCGAAAATCTGATTCTGATCTATTGAAATCTTAATTACTAATTTTTAAAAAAGTTACAATACTGAAAACGTATACATACTGCAAGTGCAGAAATACCTATTAAGTAACGAGAATCAAAAAGACACATATGCACAACAATGCAAAATTATGTAATTATTGAAAATAGAACAGATATTGATTTTCTTTAAAAACTCTCGATGCTTTGTTTTATCGAAATTTGCTTTATACAGTTTGCTTCCGTGTTTGGTAATATGTTTGTTTTATTTGGACCGCTATTTGGCATTACACATTTTTAGTTCTTATTTCCAAAAAAATACGAATACTAGATTAAATTACTATATAGATTAGATTACAGAATTGTGTCATATTACCTCGACATATGATTAATGGACAATTATTTAATCACAATTAATTAGAATACATATTTTTGATTACGTATCAATTTAGTACGTATTAATTAAGTTACGTATCAATTATTCTGCGATTAGCTAAGAAGAGAATTTGAATTTTCCCAATTGCTTCTCAATTGCATTGTTTCAATGTCTGATAGTGATTCTTACCTCACGTAAGTTTCAAATCATACCAGGGGTTTCTTGAAATATTACATAATACCTTTCCCAATACCCTTATTTGCAATAAGACATCACATTCGATTCCTAAAAAGTAATATTTATGTAAAAGCTCCTATCATTTTAAGCTTAAGAACAATAATTCATGGTACGCATGATGCTTGCACGATATTTTTGATATTGTTAAGTCATCTGTTTGCGGAATGCTTTGTTTTAATAAACAATCGTTCAATATTATGTTCCGTCGGTTTGCTTTCGATGTGCATCTATCATTCATCGATTATTTGAATGTGTATAGAAGTTCATTACTTTAAATGAGCAATGTTACCGTGAGTATATTCATAAAAATAAAACAATAAATTTGAAGTTGTGAAACTCCGAATCCATCATTCACCCATCGAAATATTTAATTTGCGACAAAATGCTAAGTGCATGTTATCTGACAAGGAATATTTGCAACTACGCACGGCTTAAGATGTTCGTACACAGCTTTAACTGCAGTGTTAACAGTGGACTGCCACTAAGTGGGAGGCATTTTTACGGTAAACTTTTTTGCAATTTTATTAGCACGTACTTTTTATTTGCACTGCTGGGATCTGCGGTATGCAGAAGTCTAATAAAGGACTCGTTTACAGACGACACGTATATGTACGACGATGAAGCAAGAGGACTGTCGGGCAGAGGGCACTGGTACGACGAACCGCCATACGAGAGTGACCCGGAGGACTTTCTCATGGGAGGTGGGCCGCCTGCCGCAACCTTTCAGAACGGCCGAGTTTGTTTCACCCTCAACCTCCGTAACGAACCACGAGGCGAAGGCGTTATATCTCTGAGAAGCGCTGGAGACATTAGCTTAGCAAGGGCTCCACGGAGGGGATTAATAATTCCGCAAAGTGGGCCCTACCCTACCACCGTGATTCCACTGCGCACTGCGAGAGATCGTGAGAGCGGGGATTACGCCGCATCTGATATCCAATCTTTAGGTTCGAGACTGTCCGGCATTTCACTGGAATCAAGTCGATCAGAAAGGGATTCGAGACGGGGATATAGACAAATGACAGGATATCGGATAGGTGCCGACCCTCTGTCACCCGCTTCGTCTGATTACGAAGATCAAGAGAGCGAAACCGATTCTCAGCATATAGCGACAGTACACAAGGTAATTAAACATTTTTATGTCAAGTTTTAAACTTGTTTATATACATAATGAATAAACCCCAAGTATTGAATTTAGCTTTTACTTTAAATTTCGACACTAATTAATTTCCATTCTGTATTTATAGTCAGCTGACGAATGTGAAGGTGTATCAAATCTCGCCGGAAAAGTGCGAGGACTTAGGCAAGATGTCCAAAGAAAAATATCAAGGTTAAGACAAGAGAGAGGTCCAGAGGGCAGTGACAGGCGAACGAGTGGAGACCAAGCATTCCCCTGTTCTAATAGTTCTTTCGAAAGTCTTCCCAGCGGATCTGGCAGTAGTGAGTGGATTTATTGAGTTATCTTGATGTGTTAATATAAACGTTTTTGTAAATAAGTTTGTCTTTCCTTTCTTTGTTCCATAACGCCCCATGTGTTACTTACAGATTATACTATTGAATAACCACTGTTTGTTTGCATCACATCATATGTCCCACTAATTGCATCATACAAATCTGTAGAACCCAAAATCCCATCTTTGATTTACATTCGCTATGATGTAACAACAGGTATATAATTACGACTTACAATGTGTTGAGCGTGCAAAGAGTAGTGTAAATAACTAAGTCTAGGAATATTTATGTACAGGCACCCAAGCTTTGGTTCGCGCCGGTAGTAATCACTCATCTCTCTCAGCAGAAGAAAACATAGAATTAAGTCCGGCCGGGAGGAGTTTACTCGTTCCACAAATGCTGTGTCGAGCTCGAGCACTCGTCGATTACGTACCCAATATTTATGAGAAAGATGCCCTAAGATACAAGGTAAGCTATCTTAATATCCAACCGCTCAATTTGCTGCGAGAAAGGAATTCATAACGACCTATAATTTGTCAACAGAAAGGAGACATCATAGAAGTGATTAATATGAACGCGTCCGGTATCTGGCGAGGTGTTCTGAATAATAACGTTGGGAACTTTAAATTCGCAAATGTTGAGGTGTTATCTGACAGAGATACCATTCGCTCGAGGTCTTCAAAGTGGTGTAAAAGCCGTGAAAGACTTTGGGAAACTAGACCGAGATCGGTGGAAGAATTGCTAAGGAGAATAGACTTGCCTGAATACACAGTGGCCTTTGCTAGGAATGGATATGAAGATATAGAGCTATTTAAAGAAATTGAACCATCAGATCTTGATTATTTAGGAATCATGACACCGGAGCATCGTACCAGAATTCTTGCTGCAGTTCAACTTCTGCATCAACTCGAATGTGAGTTCGAATTAAGTTAAAAAATTTGCTAGTTGTAGTCTGCCAGTAACTAAATATTCTAGATGAATCTACGTTATACGGATACTCCATGAACTGCAGAAAATATTCAGGTTATATATTTTTTAATATCACGTAGAAATTTAAATGCTTTTGGTTGCATTTCTATTATATCAGAATAAAAATACATTGCGTGTGCTGAAAATTAATTGGTTCAATTAATTAATTTTGATGCACAATAATTCGAAGAGTATTTATTGACTTGTTAGGTTTTTACGGAAACGAGAATCCAGATCGATAATTGTTCAAAAATATTGTATGTATCAGTAATGTTACATTTATTCCAGGCGGTGAAGCCGAAGCAGAAGTTGACGGAGGCGGTTCCAGTTCAGAAGGCGGCGATTCTCCCTTCGGCAGGCGCCAATTTCCTCGTGACTCTGGGTGCTACGAAGCCGGCGTTGGCGTAGGTGGTGTGCGCGTGCGAACTTCACCTTTAGTCCACAGAACCGAAGAGCCGATACATCGGCCACCGGAACCAGCTCCACAAGCTAAGCGCTCCATTCGCAGACGACAGCCAGATGACGCAGAATGTGATAGAATCGAACGCTATCCTGGAACAGGTGCTGAAAGAACAGCCACTCGCAGCGGAGGCTTGCCAGGTGGATCTCGGGATGACACTTGTGAGTCTGATCATAGACTAAATGTGGTTAAGTTTGTAGCTGGTGGTGAGCCCTGTGCCTCAGAAAAGAGTAGCGACTCGGGTGTAAGCAGTTCGTCACTCAGCTCGGCTCATCCCCATCGCCCCTGAGCAAGGCCTGCCGCGCCCGCACTTGCGTAGGCGTTGGCGCGGGCGCGAGTCCAAGCGTCCGCAAGCTCACCAAATAGTCAAACAGATCACACGCCGCCCGGTGACGAGGACATCACTAGTAGCCTGATTTAAAGATCTTTTCATATTTATTAGACTGACATCATTAAGTCAATACTTAATAATTCACTTACAATTAAGCGATATGATTGAAGCTTGATATGATATTTCCAGGACTAAAACTATTTGGTTAATATCTTCATCAATACATTTATAAATATGGAAAGATCTATCAAAACAACAAATAGACAACCTGTTTTCAATATTCTACTTTGAATAAGACTGATACATATTATTTAGTGAAATAGGAATATTGATTGTGCAAGTGCTGGGCGGCGATTGTTAAAAATAAGTGTGAGCTATAAACTTTAATAGTGTCTTCAAATTCATGGAAACCTAAACTTCTTATTTTATGTTCTATATGACAACTTACATATTAAACGACTCTATATAAAGAATGTAATGACATAAAGACTGACCCAAATACAGTGGTGTCTGTTTGAAAGAAAAATGTTATTGAATCTGGAAAGCATACTATTGATGTCAGTCACTCAAGTCCTTTCCACTTTTTCAATTCCTTACGAGGTTTAAAGATAGTAAATTATTGATGTTAATAGATTTAACTCGTGTGTAGATAGCAAAAAATCCTGTTAATATCACCGATGTCCCTTTCCGTAACGAAGATTAAGAATGTTTAAATAAAAAGTATTTTTTAATTTCTTTCAAACGACGCGTTTTTGCTAAGCTTTTTTAAATTAAGAAAGATCCAAACCACAAAGCAAAATTTGAGATTCCAACAAGATGTCGATGGTTCGCTTTCTCTCAGTTGCACTAAACCTAAATTCCTCATGTTAAATCCATCCCTTCGATGTGTTTCATGGGGAATATTTACGCCATGTTTTGTCCAGAGTAGACAATTTCGATTCTATTCTATATCCAAAAAGGATTTCTTTTTGCTTGTTACTTTATTACTCTCCTATCATTCCGTTATACATTATGTGAATTTAAAAGCATATCATGAAGGCGGCAATGATTACTGTAGCTTTAGTTGCTTGTGTCTTAGTTTGTACTCTGTTCAGATTAATATATAATATATTTATTAAAAATTCATATATCAGCATTTTTCACGATCAACAGCATTTTTGTTCTAATTCCGTTACTGTGTTACCCGAACTGTACAGTAGCTTCTCGCTGGTACATGTTTTTAAATACTTGTATATTAACGTCTCTCAGAAATTTCATCAGGAGATTCAACGTTTATCTGTCATCACCCCCTACAACGGCCTAGATCATAACGCGAACGATTCTAAGCAAAAAAGTTTTTTGTGGTGAAACACTGTCGCTTTTCCCAACATTTAATTTGTTACACATGTTTATAGTACTAGATTATTCGTAGGTTTACTTAAGAAACATTAAAAGATTTCCCATTTTTAACTTGAACAGAGTATAGAATATATAAATAAATAATGTATTTATTTTGTAGATACGCGAAGGCAATAAGCCAGTTGCCTATAGATAACTGGAGCGTTGAAAGCGCAACATTCGATAGCAATAAATGTATATAATCTTAATAGATAGGTTAATTATTATATGTTGAGACATTTTGTAATTTTTTAAGAGAGCTTTATGCGGTATGCCGTGTGTACAGGTTAGTTCTTAGGTCAGTTTCGATGTGTGAAATTATGAATTTCGCCGAGATCTTCCCATGTCGTCTTGCTGTTCACCCTTTACGACTTTCGCAGTTGCGACTGAAGGTTGATACTTCTTTGATGTATGCTTGATTTTTGCGGTTAGAATAAAATTTATGCTCCTATCCGTTTGTTGAATGAACATCACACACACAAGTTGATGTAAGTTATATTAGTAAAAATCTACAACGGTGTTTTATAACGATGAGATACTTTCAATATCTTTATCTACACAAAATTCATAACTACAGATAATTTTACCTATATTGGAATCCAGTAGCATCGTGCCAAGCAGATTAGCAGCATTGCTTCACCAAATAGCAATATTGATTCTCTGGATGTGATATATTCCGGTTCGATTGTCACGATAGGCCTCGTATAAACGACGCAAGACCTTAAAAAAATTATATACAAATTAGGCACTTTAATTATTTACATATAAGTATCGAAATGCAATGCAAGTGAGTAAGCCGCAAATGTGAAAGCACACAAAAGGGTTTTTCCAACTTGTAGTTGTTGATTACTTGATGTACATTTTTGTAAAGAAATTTCCAACATAATTCGACTACGAACCCGAACTAGTCCGAACTATTAAAATGTATATAGATAAATGTTTGTTACTTGTATATTGTAGATAGAGTATATTTCATTTGAGGACTGTATATTCAATGATTCTTTATTAAAATTAAATGTTACAAATACTATTTATTTAATGATCGAATTACGTTTTTAAATGCTCAGGTAGATTTTGATCCATAGTTTGTACGTTATTGTATGTTACGTTTAAGATTCGTCTTCGGTAATTAAGCTATGTATTTCGCGTATTTTTTCCCAATTTGATTGTGTTAGCCGTAATTCCGCAGTAATTATAGTCCGCAGTAATTATACTTTTTGTAGCCATATTTATATTTTTTTAAAACAAACAATATGTGTAAGTTTACAAATATGTTTACAAACATGGATTCTAAATAAATAAAAATCCAAAAATGAGTCGACGTCTATTTTTGTATATCTTCACACCTTCCCATAAGTGCAACTCTACACTCTCGCCTGAAATATATTTAGGTAAAAACGTGACAGATGGCGAGTCCGTTGCTTATGACAATTATACGTACGTCTTTTAAATTGTCCTCAAACAGATTTCCTCTTGACCTTTCCTTCAAACTCGTGGTGTGATTCTCATAAATTTACTGTAGTTCAGAAGACTCATCAGTGCAGTCAGATTCGAACTTGTAATCAAATAGTTGCAGGCATCAACTCAAACCAATCAGCCAGCATGGCTCTTATTCTTTTAGTGACCTACATATCAAAAGAACAAGATTAGAAATCCCATAGCACAGTGAAAACATAACGAAATGTTATTTGTATCCAAGTCGAATCGTTGCAACACATTTTCTTCCACTCATATTTAAAGACTAATTGGTGAACTCCCACTGGTAAAGTTATTAATGACGGCTATATTACGAACTGTTAGCTATTAATAAAAGCCACCAAATTTTACAATGTTTTCATTAATTAGTTCATATAAATATTCACGAGATATTATTATAGCAGTATATTATTAAATCAAAGTGATTAAATTTAATAGATAGTTGTAAACTCGCGGTGACCGTTAATAACTTAATAGTGTTTTATATGCAATAATAGTAGATCATTAGCTAGGAAATTGTTTTGAGATTCCATTTATGGTATGGATGGACTACTATGTAGGTACTACTATGGTAATGGTGGTATTTTGAAAGCATTTTCACGTATACAAAAAGCTTATCGTTTTGGCGATAAAAATGTTTATGGTTCTAAGATGTTTTTTTTTTTTAATGTTAATAGTTCTCCTTCTACCATAAACATATTATAATCAGTAGTGTATGAGTATACTTTTGTTTCTTTTTAAGGGTAGGCAACGTGAGGCACTCAGCATGATAACACGTAGGTATGTATGTAGTATCAAACAAGAGAATCGGTGGTAGTCACGAAGTACTTTATGTTCTATTTGAGGCAAACACATTACAAAATTATTTTAAAAAGGTTTTAACCTATGTAACGATACTAGCACCGTTTGAAAGACTTAATAGTTATTCACCAATACACACGTAATAGATACGTAAATTTATGAAAATATATGCAGCTGGGAGCATAAATGAAGTCTAATGGACATGGATGTAGTGAAACGTTCTGTGAATATCGAGAGAACTGGCGCTCTAGTTTCTCTACCTATCCTGTGAGGGACTCAACGTAATGATATGTATGTATACACGGAAAAAGTGTAGCTACAGACACGCAACGTGTTTCAATCAAGCATGTACGGAGGGTACATTAAGCAATTAAATACTCCGATGAATTTATGAGTGTTCACACAGACAAGTTTATCAAGCACCTTCGCTCATTTTTCAATTTGCACTGTTATCTCACAATCTCACGGTTTGAATGGAGCTCGTGGGATTCATCGGGAATTCCTTGTTGAGTAGACTGCTTCCCGTACGAGGCCATTAGTTTCGATGCCGAGAAAAGTTTTATTATTGTTGTAGTTTCGTTTGTAATTGGGTTTAGTTTTAATGCAGTTTTAGGAGTATTGGCTCTGCCTTCTCAGCTGTATTGTTTATCTATGAAGCTAGGTAGGTATATTACGTCAATTTATAAATAGCTGAGTACTGTCCTAAAAGCCGTCGAAAGTAGATGTTGCTTTTAATATATATTTATAATGAAATAAATATAGCCGTGGTGGCCGAGTGGTTCGAGCAGTTGCCTGCGACGCATAAGGTCGCAAGTTCGAATCCTGACTGTACCAATGAGTTTTTCTGAACTTAAGTACAGTGATTAGTCACACCACGAGCTTTACGGAGAAGGAAAACATCGAGAGGAAACCTACATACGTCTGAGAAGAAATTCAAAGGCGTATGTATAGTCGTGCTTGAGTAACGGCGATGGACTCGCCATCTGTCACGTTGGCACCTAATATACCTCTGGCGGAAAGTGGGTGTGTCGGTATTACCTATACACCTCTGCCTACCCCTTCGGGGACCCTTGTGGGAAAGTGTGAGGATATATTATATTATATAAATAAATATAGAGAAGGGAAGACCAAAATAAACCTATTTGTATATGAATTATTAAAATATTTAAACGAGTATGTTGATATGATAATTTTTAGAAAAATACGTAACTGTACTAGATCCGTGACATTAAAAGCAGTATGGCAACAGAGATTCAGCGCCGACTTTACCCTTTAAACAGGGATGTTACCGTTAACGCAAAAAGTAACGTCCACGTAAAATTACCATACAAATGTATAGTTTAACGGGAGCTGCGATGCGGGTGTCCAGATGTGTTTACCTGTCTACACCATATGCTGCAATTAACTTTTTACAGACTCGCTGGTAGCCGTAAGCAGGGTTATATTGCAATGATTTTAAAATGTAAAGGCTATAAAAGGCTTACTTTCGGATACAATTGTTCGTAAATTATATCTGTTACGTCTGTTATGCATTACTAATAAACGAATTACGCTTTTTGGGTCCAAACATCATAACAATATTCATTTCTCAGTTCAGATTTTCAATAGGTATTTGGGAACAGTTGGCCGATTGAAGTTTCCATAGCCTTATCAGTCAACACCTTACAAGTAATTCCTAGAACTATTCATCGACCTTAAAGAAAATCAAAACCAAATAATTCGCTTCTGCTTACTGGTGTCTGTCTGTAGGTAAAGTTTCCAAAACGCCACAAGGAATATCTCACTCTCATATTGTACTCACGAAAAATGGGACCCGTTCGTTTCTCATACTAAGATATGAGTATATTCCACCCAATATGAGGTCAGCAATAGTACCGACCAACTCGCGTGCTGTTCACTTGTTTATACATAGTTGTAGTATACATATTTCTTTAAGTTTTCAAGTCCAGGCGATTTAACGATATACTCATTTCAGGCTTTTACATAATATTCATAACTGCGAACCTACCTACGTGTACATACACTTCCCACAAAGGAAGCAAGGGGTAGGCAGAGGTGTATAGGTAATACCCACACACCCAATTTCCGCCAGAGATATATTTTAGTTGCCAACATGACAGATGGCCAGTCCATCGCCGTTACTCAAGCACCACTATACATACGTCTTTGAATTGCTTCTCAGACGTATGCAGGTTTCCTCTCGATGTTTTCCTTCACCGTAAAGCTCGTGGTGTGACTAATCACTGTACTTAAGTTCAGAAAAACTCATTGGTACAGTCGGGATTCGAAATTGTGATCTTTGTGTCGCAGGCTACACGAACCACTCGGCCACCACGGCATCTTTATGTCTGAATTATCCACCTAAAATAATAGAAATAGTAAACATATATCTTCACACTAGTGAATCCATGCCAAGCGTAATCCTCATGGCACTGCAATATTCAACATTGAAGTGATACCAGAAGTGTATATGTAAATGCAGACGCACAAACAGCTTGCAAATCATATCACTACCCCTATATTCATATCTTGTAGCCCACAAAGCCCTACACTTTTTCAAATTACACGCCGAGACTGGATGTTAGTGACTGAATGTTTAATGCGAGCGGGAGTCAATTTAGCAAATGCGTAGTCTGTCGTTTGTGTCACCCGTAGTGTTGTTCAATGTGTTTTTGTAACAAAAGCAGAGCACAATTCGTGTATGTAACATTTTAGCCGACTTAAAAAACGGAGGAATTAAACAAATTGTATCGTTGTTTAAGATAGGCAAAGTTATATCAAATAATCATTCAGAATTTGTTTTATTTCACATCACATATAAATATTTTAAGAATTAGTTGTATTTCACATCACATATAAAACTTTTACTAATAGAGATTTCTTAACATTATTCTATCGGCTTTGTCACAAGCATTACAAGGCCTTGGCGGGATTGCTTTAGAAATATATCCAATAGAGCCAAAATTATTGATTTAAGCATGACATACATTTGGAGGAAGAGGCAGAGCAAGACCACGGAACACCACCACCACACCACCACCAGCTACGTAGATCAAATCGATCGGATAATTTTGGTTTGTAACGTCAAGAGTACTCGGAATCAGTGAGCATGTATGAACAGACTAATGTGTGTGGTTTAAGCAAGAGAGGTATATCTTTACTACTATTTCGAACTACACCGCGAGGGACTCGGCAATATATATACACACTTGAATTATGATTACAGTAGCGAATCAAATCGCCATTGAAAAGCAAGATTACATATATCCACACGATTATAGACTACTAGCATCCCCACTATTGCGAGGTTCAATTATGGATAGGATTATTTTAACATCGGTAAATGAATCTGACTCAAAGCATTCCTCCACTTTCACCCTTATTTCTAGTGGATGTAAGTTGTTTGTATCTTCATCACATCGCTTTCCAAGCACATCGAAAATAGTCCTAATCGACGTTATACGAGTACGAACAATCGATAAGCATGCCCGGACGTTGTTTTAAATAAATAAAGCTTAGTTTACACTGGAACAGACGTAAATGTTTATGACCCAGTACGGGGAGATTTCTCGTTACACGGAATAATATTATGTTTTGTGTGCACTATCTAACCAGCACAAAAAAGGAGCTTCATTTACTGTACCTATCCTCTCAGAGTAATTTAAAAAAGGAACGACTAGATATCTAAAAGAATTCGACGTCTGAATAATGTATCTTTAAACATTTCCAAAGGTTAAATACATTTTCACCACAAATATAGTATTTTTGACACCAATATGACGGATGACATGTCATATATGTATATGCATAGGTCATCTACGATTTTATTTATCATACAAAGTCAGTATAAAGCTCATCTTATCACATAACCTAAAAATACAGTTTTCTATTTACCGTTCTCGGCGTGATAATATGTATTTAGCGAACGTGTTAATAAGGGATCATTAATTTGTCAAACATGACTGATTATTGAAAGTTCATATGACTGCGACATTTCGGCCAACTTTGACATTTAAAGCTACATATTACCTAGTGTGCATACGACTTTATGTAACATTCTAGTGGTGAGTTGTAGTTCTCTTTTACGACATCGAGCGCGGTCTTGATGCACTAGTGATAGTTAAGGAATAATTAGTCGTAAACTCAGTTAAAAACTTCTGAGAAGATTGACTTAATCTTCACATTCTATTCAAGATTTGTATCATGGTAAATTCAGTTGTAATACGATTTCCATAAGGTTTATTTTCAAATGCGTTTCTAATATTGTAAGCTATTAATAGAGTTATTTTAAAATGTATTATTGTCAACAATTATTTACACGTTTTTTTGTGTCTTTTTGAACTAAAATTTCTTTACCTTTGTACCAACTAGACGCCAATACAATTAAGCAGATTTGAAGACAGGCGATTACCGATTTTCACGAATATATGAGGTACCAGAGTTTTGAGAATCAATGGAAAACTTAGCTTTAATTATATGGATTAAATTGATGTCCTAAACAGGACAAGAATTAGGTTGATATACTTAAACTTAAAAAAAACCGTGGTGGCCAGTGGTTCAAGTAGTTTGCGACACAAAGATCGCAAATTCGAATTCCGACTATACAATTGAGTTTTTCTTAATTTAAGTATTGTAGTTAGTATTTATATTACTTAAACTAGTAAGAATGTATAGATATAATTAATGTGGATGAAGCGCATGAAGTAATAGACCTAGAATAAGGATTTAAACCAGCAATCACAGAAACTGTGAGGTCTGTATTGGTACCATTCATATATCAGTAGGTAGCCATAAGTTTTGAATGACACTCAATGAGTAAATGCCTGTTGAGAAGAACAATAACGCATTTAATTTATATTATTATACGAATATAGCTTTTCAGCTGAGGCCATTAAGACCTAAATGGTATATACGCATTACAATATGGCTGTATAATATCTTGAAGTGGTGGTTAAACTCGATTGCATTAGTTGTTCAAAACAAGTACCACACACAGAAACCTGTCTGCTTTGGTACACACAGTCTATTAATTCAGCCAACATTCCGTACGATGGTATCCCTGTATGTATGTACTCGGATCACTCACGTCGAGTCTCTCTATATATATATATATATATATATACATATATATATATATATAACATATTGGGATGGGAATCTCCCTTTTATGTTACAATAACCTGTATTATAAGAGCCCATATAGAACAAATTATGTTACAGTAAGTTAGTTATTACAAAGTTGGTATTGTGTTTTAAAGTGTATATGTATTTGTGTGTATGTAAGTAGTTATATAAAGGTTAGGTGAGGTCACATGTAAGCGGAGTTAAAGTTAATATAGAGTTGTATATTCGTGGCGACTGTGTGTCACAAAGCTAAGTCATTGGCAAGGGCCTGGTAATTGCAGATCGCTGCCTCTCGCAGGTGGTCTAAGAGGAATGTTAATGTACCCAAAGTGCCATAATTTCAGCGAACTTACAATGATAAATATTTAAATTGTCTGTTTAAACTTTGAATAAGTTCTGGCTTATTAGCTGAGCTTTATTGCGATGATAAAGTAATTATTTGATTTAATAATAATACTGAAATAGTACGAGTGGAAGCAGTAGGCAGTTCAGCGCCAGTTCGTTACAGCCCCTCATGCATACCTGCCGATTGTGAGAGCTCTTAACTTTCTTTTTGAGTGTCTTAAAGGTTTGATTTATATCATCTTACAAATATTATAACACGAAAGTATGTAAGGTAATTTGTTACTAGATCACGCTAGAATGGTTGTGCTAGAATGGATTTGAAATTTGGCACAATAATAGTTTAACATAGCAAAAACAACAAATTTTATATAGCAATTAAATCAAATATTTTGTGAAACCGCGTAGCACAGGGTATAAATAAATGAATAAGGCAGGACGTCTTACAGATGCATGTTACACATGAACACATGTACAGATTCCTATATAAACGTGTTTGTGTCTGTCTACATCCATGCAGGTGGTCCATGCGACTATAATTTCCGCAGCAGGCCTGCGATCTCACTAATCGATGTTTACCTCGATAAGTCACGGAGCAACTACCAATTTGCAGCGACTCGCCAAACAACTTGTGATCAAACGGTGCTGCTCAAATTACCGTGCGTCATATTTACTTACTTCGTGCAGGGCAGCTTATTCATTACCCATGACATATACAAGTGCATAATAAAGTCTTTACGATTGCTGTTAGGGTTATACACAAAGTTGGTTGCATTTTTGCATATAACTATATACTATGATATAAAATATTAAAGGTATATTTATTTTGAGATGACTTCATTTCCGCCAAATCAAACCTAATATATTTTTTATATCACTGAAACCAGGGGTATATTCTTCACACGTTGCCGACCCGTTGGGAATCTTTTCACGCCCTTCATGAACAACTTAATTCTGTACGATCTTAGGAAAAATCGAGATCAATGGGTTTGGCCGTTCTGCCAGTGTCGAAGCTAATACGTAAGAACTGCTTTTTTCATTACATTGTCATTCAAGTTAGAAAACGAAGGACGGTCTTGTAATCCACCGCTGATTTGAAAAACATTTGCATTTTATTATAAAAAATAATAGCATTAGCTTTCTTTTAGAGCTCTCTTGCATAAAACAAAAATCGACAGACAGCTGATTACAAAACCTCCTCAACTTGAGCATAGCCTTACTTAATCTCGACATTGTAAATGAATGTATTTATCCCCGTACATATTGTCATTACGATATTTCATCGTACATGGTAATAGTCGATAATATTTTTTTCTACAACAAAAGTGATATAGCGGTGTGTTTTTCATAACTCACAGTAGTCTCACTTGCGGGGCATGAGCAAAAAGCCTTGTTCCCATTTAATTTTATGGCAAGGGCGGCGCGAAAACCCTCGTATCCTAGTCTTTTACTGTTTGTATTTTTTCGCAACTCCACGGCATTCAGCGGGCTTGTAGAAAAACGACGAGTATTCATTGTTAACGTTTCGTGCCTCTACGTGCCTACATTTTCAGCTCCGAAGCATTTGGTTTTTAACTTTCAGACTTCTTCGCTGAACGAATTAACGCGTTCATTATCAATATCTGTAAAACAACCGCTAGAACTTGTAAAACCTCAGTGTGTACAAAAAATCTGGGATCATATCAAAGTGTGAAGGAGAGTAGAAAGGAGCTTTATATGACTTATAATATGTACTCTTCTATACATATATAGAAATAACTAGGTCGCTTCCCGCCATCTGTACGCTTAAGCCTTTAAACTACACAATGGATTTTACTGTTGTTTTGATTTAACGATAAAGTGATGCAAAAGGTAGGCTTGTATATGTATATATATATATATATATAATTTTGTACTACCTAAGATAGCGGAACAGTTATTATATAATTAGAATAGGTCTTTTTAGGCTTAAATCGCGAGGGTACAGCTAGTTAAAAATAAGAATAATGCACTATAGTAATACCCCTTTCTAATCAAAAGTCAAAACAAACTTATCAAGTCCGAACTAGTGAACTAAATTAACAATAGAACGTGTTCAATTTGACTGTTGTTACAACCAAATTAAAAAACAGGTTATTTGCAATGGAAATTGTTGAAAGGCCCAGTGGCATCAAATCATCTTGTCACTAGCATCTCGTTCGAGAATCGATTTACACTCTACATTGTTGAGTGTCCATTGCCAAGGGACCGTGTGACAGGGCCACGGATATTAACCACTCGATGGCTAATTGTTCCCAGTTCAATTATCTAACAACTGTCAACGGTGTACGAGATGCCCTGAAACAAGTTTAGAGGATCCCAATTAACAATTTGTTAGATTGGTGTGAACGGACTGTGTAAAGTTATAACAATCGTAAACAAAGCTTAATTAATTGTAAATGAACAGTCGTTCTCCTTGCTCATTTCTCTTATTGATTGGTATTTATTTGATTTTGTTGCAATGTAATCGAAAGAAGTTTTCAGGTCTAGAGAGATTTGCGTCCTCTGCCTACTCCAAGAGAGACTCGGCTTCATGGTATGTTTATACCTATATCCCGCAAGATAGTAGGTATTGCGAATTGGTGAAAACCAAACATACTAGATTAGAAGTTTTCATATACATATATTTTCAATACATATGTATTTAATCACGTACACCCTACGGGGACCGTTGAAGTTAAGTGTGAAGATTTTTCTGTCAGTGGTTGTAGTAGGTATTTCTCGTTAAATCCATTATTTAATCCACGTTCCCCTAAATATTCATTCAAAATTCGAGTAGTTAGTTGTCTGCAACACAAAGTTTCCAAGGTATCAAGATATTATTATTATTATTTTATATACTCCTTTTATAATATACGTTTAGTATAAGCAAGGACGGGAAGGTCAAGAGTGCTCGAAACCGACGAGCATCTATGAAGAGACTGATTAATGTGGACGAAACGAAAGGGGTATGTAAGTCTAGAGAGAACTGGCGCTCTATACTCTCTGCCTACCCCGTTAGGGACTCGGCGTGATGATATGATGATGATGAATTCTGTAAAAAATATTAGTAAAATCCTTGCATTGTTTCAACAGAACTGGAGTTATAAATAATGCATCCATCCAAACCGAGGGCCATATTTTCCTCTATCTTGTGTAATGAATGGGCATTTAAAACGACGACAAATTACTTGCGAGCAAGACGGTGAAATATATTAGTCCTAAGTATACTAGCGCACACATGTGTTGATTCTGCACGTACTCCCGTGGGAGTCGGTATCAGTTCTGTAGGCATTCATTGATGGATTGATTAAGATAGCTCTATATAGCGACTGTAACTACTTGTTGAACAAAAAATTGCATAAAAAGATCGACTTTCTCATTAATCTTTCAAATCACATTATCCTCCGCAAATGGAAATACGACAAAAACCAGACTTGCTCATGAAATGAGAAGTTTATCAATCTGAATCTGTCGCCTGAATTATAGATTTTTCTTCTGCCAATCATTAATTAAGTTAGATATTAACGATACCTAATATAAAAGTAATTCGAACATTTGATAATAATCAATAATAATAATTTATTTTCCAAAACGTTTTTACAAAGTACATTTTTAACTGGCCCACACTAGGCAAAGCCTGCCCGTGGCGAAAATATTGATAATTTTATTTGAAGACGATGCTTAGAATTCCACAATGTATGGATGTATACCCCGGAAGAGTTTGTAAAGTGAGTGACTTAAACCATAAATAGATTTTCAATCCTTATGGTATCATGATCATATTATCATATCAGCCTCTTTTAATTGACTTCTGGGTACAAACCTTCTCTCACTTGCGCTAGCTGTATCAAGATCTATGTTATTGTAGAAGTCTTATTTATATATATATATATATATATATATATATATATATATATATATATATATATATATATATATATATATATAATATATATATAATGAGGTTATATAGCGCGGTTATATAGCGCGAGGTTGTATAGAGCGTGAGGATATATATATATATATATATATATATCCTCACGCCTTCCCACAAGGATCCTCGAGGGGGTAGGCAGAGGTATATATGTAGTACCCACACACCCACTTTCCGCCAGAGATAATTATATTTTCGTGGCTAACGTGACAGATACCGAGTCTGTCGCCATTACTTAAGCACGACTATACATAATACGCCTTTGAATTTCTTGTAAGACGTATGCAAGTTACCTCTCGATGTTTTCCTTTACCGTAAAGCTCGTGGTGTGACTAATCACTGTACTACATTCAGAAAAATTCATTGGTACAGTCGGGATTCGAGCTTGCGATCTTTGTGTCGCAGGCTACTACGTGAACCATTCGGCCGCCACGGCTCTTGTAAAAATCTGCCTAATGTTAGGCAAATATAAACGAATTCGTATTCTTGAAAATAGTCAGTGAAGTTTCAAAGACATTCGGTTAATTTTACTTATAAATTCTAGTTCCAATTTACTTAGTAGAACAGACCCTGAATTTAATTTCCCAAAAGAAGCTGAAACTAAAATAGGTTTATTATAAAATTTTACCCCGAGCTTCTGTGAAATTTGTTTGCTTATAGAAACAGAAATGGTAAATGGAACAAATTTGTGTATGAATAATTCAAATTCAAATAAATAATAAATTAAAATATTTAAGTTAAACATTTTAGTAACAAGACAGTAATGAGAGTTGTGCCGTGGTGGTGTCGAGTGGTTCGAGTAGTGGTCTGGAACACAAAGATTCCAAGTTCGAATCCCAACTGTACCAATTAGTGTTCCAGAACTTATGTACAGTGATTAGACACAGCTTCACGATGAAGGAAAACATTAAGAGACACATTTGTGAACAAATTAAGAAATAAAGACGTATGTACCGTGCTTTCGAAACGGCGATTCGCCATCTGTCACCTAAAATATGCCTCCGGCGAAAAGTGTGTGTGTATTATATACCTCTGCCTACCTATTCGGCGACCCTTGTCGGGTGACGTGAAGATATATAGATAAGAAAGTAAGGTTACACCTAGACCAGCTGTTTAGTACATACGGGCAAAATCGTTTGGAACTTGACTATTCTTTGTCTTACTTATACATTTGTTGTTCTTTAGTTCTTTGTGTCCTGAAGTTCTAAGTTCGCTAATTGGATCAAGATCCCTAGTATACGAAAACCCTACCTTTGAATTATCTGCAACATAAAACTCTACATTGGGTCTCGTTCAATGGTTCGAAAAGTTGCCTGCAACACAAACACTGCGAGTTGGAATCCCGTCTGTACCAATAAGGTTTTCTGAACATGTACGGTGATTAGTACTCCATGAGCTTTACGGTGAAGGAAAGCATCGAGATGAAACCTGCATACGTTTAAGAAGAAATACAAAGGCGTATGTGTAGTTGTCCTTGAGTTACGGCAATGGACTCGCCAACTGTCACGTTAGCACCCAATATATCTCTGGCGGAAACTGGGTGTGTGGGTCCTACCTATACACGTCTGCCTACCCCTTTGGGGGCCCTTATGAAGTGCATGAGGAAAACCAAATTGCAAACCTTTAGAATCAAACCAAATAATAATAAATTGACACTTCAGTAAATAATTGTTCAAATTTAATTGAATACTGCGCGATTGCGAATGTGATGCGAGTTGTAATAGTTACGATATTTTCAACCAGCCAATAGATAATAGTGAGAACGGCCTCATTTAATGACAGCGGGAAGCGGTACGTGGAGGCTTCATACCACGACATGCTTTATTGATTTCTATCAAACTGTATAACAGTTTGGAGTGCGTTAACCTCTCTAGTACATTGTATTGATGTGTTGTTATTATATCAGCAAATGTAAATAATATACGTTCCTTTTTCCTTAATAATAAAAATAGGTATAAGTTCTGACTCGTTAGTCATGCTACTGATGTATCAGGTCACGGTAGCCACTAACCATCAGAGATGCATGATAATAATTATGGCATCTTGAAACAATATTGCGTTTTGTTAAAGTCAGAGTACGATTTTTTTTTTATTTTTACATACAAATAACATCAGGCATCAGAGTCCCAAGCGGGTTAAGTAGAGAGGGTAGAGCGCTAGTTCTATCTAGACATACGTGCCTCTTTCACTTCGACCACATTCATCAGTCTCTCCATACATGCTCGTCGGTTTCGAGTACTCTTGACGTTCTCGTCCTTGAGTCCGATCCATTTGATATATGTAGTTGGAACGTGGTCTTCCTGTACCTCTTCTTGTACGCAGTATTCTTAGAACCTCCAATTTGTGTTTTTACATTTTTGTTCCTTATGCAAAGCCTATAAATATATCATTTGTAAGAATACGAATTGAATACGAATAACCTACCTAAATAAAACCCATAATCGGGCTATCAAATAATTTCTGCCAGATTTTTTTGTAACGAGTGTTACTCGTTTCAAAAAAACACAATATTTGAAGGCTTGCGACATTAATTCTGTATGCGACATGCGGATTCAGACAAGACATCGTACCTTTATCCAAATATCTGATTACAAGAAAAAAAGGCATCGGAGAAACTTCGTTTACTGCGTTGACCCCATAATAACTTGTTATAAGGCTTGGTTTTAACGATGTATTTCATACAAATTAATGTATACCCAATATAAGTATTACTTTACACCCAATGGGCATAAGGCTTAAAACTGCATGTTTCTTCCACTGAGCAAAAGTCTGATACCTCTTATTTCTGATACCTCGTAAGAAGCCAATGTGTCTTCATGCCTAATTATCGAAGTCAAATTGTGTTTGTTTATTTTCCTTATAACTGGCATGAGGAACGGTATCGATATACCTAATCGAACGCAAAAATAATGAGGCCTTGTAGGTATTTAACCGAGTTCTTTTATTATTTTGTTGTAAATTTAAATTATGTTCCCATGGTGCGGTTTTGGAAGTGGGCTAAATCAGGTCGCTCGTTAAAACTGCGTTCTTGAGATTTATACCAACAAAAGCGATTTATTGTTAAGAGTTAATTAAAAAGTAATTTATTGCAACATGATGAAAGACATGAGCTCGTGCATTGTGCAAATATTGTTAACCGATTACAATGCCACCGACAATTTTTAATTGACAAGTTATTTTAAAAATAGTGTAAGTTCTACCAAACTGTATCTATGACAGTTTGTCGGCGACAGTTTGTGACTTGAGGCTATTTCAGACTAATTCTATGAATGTGATGCTGTTAATACATTATGAATATTACTAATATATATACATCCTTACGCCTTCCCACTAGGGTCCCCGAAGGGTAGGCAGGTGTATAGGTATTCCCCTATAGGTATACCCACTTCCCGCCAGAGATATATTTTAGGTACCAACGTGACAAATGGCGAGTCCATCGCCGTTACTCAAGCACGATATATAGTTTCTAATAATATATTCTTATATAATATATAATCGGTGTTATAATTACCTTCAGTATCTATAATTTCAACTGGTCTCGATTTCAAATGTCGCTCTTTAATTTCAAATGTTGTTCCAAGTTATTTTTAAAATAGTGTAAGTTCTACCAAACTGTATCTAAGACAGTTTGTCGGCGACAGTTTGTGGCTTGAGGCTATTTCAGATTAAGTCTATGAATGTGATGCTGTTAATTCCTTATGAATATATTGCCTTCTACTAACCTGCGCACTCTCCTCACTCAACGCTTTCATGGATGGCACCTTGAATGTGTTTTGCTTGCGGATGAACGGATATTTTGTCCATATATTTAGAGTTCTGCGAGAAGACTATAGGTGTTCTCTTTTTACGTCCACATTAGTACAACTTCGACGCAAAGGTTAATTTAAATTCGTGTTGTTATTATTCGTTAGCTACCACTTTAGTAAGTGTCTCATATCAAAAAAGACTACTATAAAAGAAGTCGTCACGGAAAGAACGCGTTACACTACCTTGCGTTTGTAATACAGTGTCGTGTAGGATGGGCAATCCATGCTGGTAATAAATATTTTTTTAGTAAGTACACAAGCCCAGTAGTTCGAGTAGTTGCCTGCAACACAAAGATCGCAAGTGCGAATCCCGACTGTACCAACGAGTTTTTATGAACATAAGTTCAGTGATAAGTCACACTACAAGCTTTACGGTGAAGGAAATATCGAGAGGAAACCTGCTTACGTCTGAGAATCATTTCAAAGGAAAGTGGGTGTGAAGCTACCTATACACGTCTGCCTACCTCTTCGGGAATGCTTACGGGGAGGCTCGAGGATATATATACTTAGAGACAACTACATCCACATTTACTCATACATACGGTTTGCTTTTCAGTTTCAGTGCGTTTGTTTGCTTAAAGCCTTTTTTTCTATCAATGCTAGTTCCACAGATTGTGCGCTCAAACTAACGGACAAACTTTGCCTCTTTATAATATTTACATTAAAAAAATAAGAACCTTTTAGCTGACCAGGCTCAATGTACGTATATCATACAATTTAAAATATAGTCACGCACTCCACGACACACGACCGATGCACCGCACACACGGAATAATAAATAATTATTGTGCCACTCATTATGAAGTAATTACCATTAAATGCGCTCAATGCATTATTTATGGTTATACACGAGCTTCGGAGCAAAGTTATGCGAACGCATTGGAATTCTGGCGTTAAACTTAATTTGATCCTATTTTTATTCGATTCATATTTTTTGTAATAAATAATAAAATGAGGATATGTATATATACTCATGCTTTCACGTAACGTAGGGGGTAGGCAGAGGTATATAGAAAGTACTCACTCGCCCACTTTCCGCAAGAGTTAATTGTATTTTCCATATTATTTTAAACGTTTATATATTGTCTTCTATACATAGAAGACATATCTCAGGAATTATTAAAAAGGCTTTTTGGATTTGCGTGGAAATACTTATGTGAGGCTATTGGCTTAACCTGCTGACCCAGGAATTAAGGGTTTTACTACCCACAACTGCCTTGCTTGTAACAAGGTTGTTCACCTGCGCAAAGCGATCAGTAACTAGGTACTCCAAGGTTAAAAAAACATTACCAGAACCCAAATTCCAGTAAGATATTTAATTACATACTTAAATTCGAATTTGGTTGTGTTCCGCCGACTGTCAAAAAAGGGTTTTATGAACTAAAGTGTTCATAAACGTAAATGATATTAAACTTTTAAAATTCAAATATTAACCAATGAGAACTTAATGTACAGTGAAGGAAAACATGGTGAGCAAAAACCTGCATACGGTTGAGCAGAAATTCAAAGGCGTATGTATAGTCGTCCTTTAGTTACTGCGATGTACTCGCCATCTGTCGCGTTCACACCTAAGATGTATCTCTGGTGGAAAGAGGGTGTGTAGGTACTACCTATACACCTCTGCTTACATCTTCGGGGATCTTTACGGGGAAGCTCGAGGATATATATATATAAAATTTAAGCATTGCAATCGGGAACACTACATCCAACTTAGTAGGAAAGTTGAAAGAATTTCAAACAAATTTATTTGTACGGGGTAAAGTTTGCGGTTAATAATATGTAGCTAAACAACAAGCTTTCAAACTCTAATGAGCTCCAAAGTGCGGTTCCTTGTTCACTGAAAGTGCGTATCACACGTGACAGTTTCTTGGCACGGCCGATGAACTTTGCCCGTAAATGTTTGTTCAGCTATTCAGAAGTATAAGATATTCAGAAATATAAGATATTGAATGTGTATTATTTGTAATATAACAAATTATTTAAGCGCCTCGAGGCTTACGCAGCTTTTATAGATGTTTTCGCGGCTTGAATATGTGTGTTGTTTGTATATCATCTAACATTGTTTGAATGAAATAAATATGAAGATATACTTGTTCATATTTTTGCTGTACTACATTCATATTTTCGCGTTTTCCTACAGAGGTCTCGGAATGGGACATAGGTGCAGGTGGTACCGACACACCTACTTTTCGCCGGAGATATATTTGAAAGCCATCGTGACAGATGATGGAGTGCATCGCTGTTTCTCAAGTAGGTCTATGAAGTTCTTCTGAAACGTTTGCAGGTTCTCGATGTTCCTCAACGTAAGCCTCATGGTGTGACTAATCACTGTACTGAAGTTCAGAAAACTCATTGGAATAATCGGAGTCTTTCTACTCTCGGCTACCGGGGCTTTTTCTTGTACCTATATAAACATTATGTTGTTTTTTTCTATTAAATTTATATATTTTCTATCATATCATCATATCAATTTCATCATCAATTACTATCATATCAATTAATATCAATTATCATATCAATTACTGGAAATATGCCTGTCTGATAGGGCACCAGGTCACCAGTATTTCGCTCCTATTTAATCGGTGTAATTTTTTATTTCATTCAAGGACTATTATGTTAATATAAGAATGATGCCAATTTTCTATTCCTAACATCTCACTGTTCATAACCGAAGCATAGCTCTTACTGTTTTTTTTTAATCTATGTACACTTACTATGATTATAACGTTATTTTTTTTTATGTTATAGTCGACGAGTTTAACCATCTTAGTATAAAAAATACCTGAATTAATAATAAAGTTATTTCTACCAAAAAGGTAGTGCATGACAGCGGTCGGTAACATATTGGCCGGGTTACCGCGATCCCTGACTGATTTACAGCCTGCGTAAATCTCCAATTTACACGGCATTCTATCTACACGTACGCACCTGTCTTGTGAGCCCTGTTATCGGTGATTAGGCAAGGAGTTTTGATGATTGTGTTTGAATAAAGAACATATATATTTAGCCGTGTTGGCCGAGTGGGTCGAGCAGTTGCCTGCGACACAAAGATCGCAAGTTCAAATCCCGACTGTACTAATGAGGTTTTCTGAACTTAAGTATAGTGATTAGTCACACCACGAGCTTTACGGTGAAAGAAAACACCGAGAGGAAACCTGCATACGTCTGAGAAGAAATTCAAAGGTGTATGTACAGTCGTGCTTGAGTAAAAGCGAAGGACTCGCCATCTGTCACGTTGGCACCTAATATACCTCTGGCGGAAAGTGGGTGTGTGGGTATTACCTATACAAGTGGGTATCACCTCTGCCTACCCCTTCGGGGAACCTTGTGGGAAGGCGTAAGGATGTATATTTATATACTTTGGAACATATATTTAAACTGCACCAAGAACCGTGGTGGCTGAAGGATTATGGACAAAATAAACTACAATTAGTTTTGTACGTTTTTGATTCAATGCATAGGCCACAGTACCAAAAATACGTAAGTGTTTCAGAGATACCTTTTTGCCACTCCATTTTTCCTCCGGAGTGCTCCCTAGGACGGCCTTGGTTGGACACCGATTTCTTATGTAGACAGCCGTGTTGACTGCCTCAGCCCAGAACTCATTTTTCAGGCCTGCATCCCTCAGCATACACCTTGCTGCCTCCATGATGGTCCGGTTGGCTCGCTCCGCGACGCCATTTTGTTCCGGAGTCCTTGGGACGGTCAGCTGATGCCGGATGCCTTGAGTTCTCAGAAAATCCTGGAAAGTAGAACTAGTATACTCTCCGCCGTTATCACTTCTGAGGATTTTTATCTTCTTCCATGTTTGGTTCTCCACCAAAGATTTAAATTGTTTGAATTTCTCAAAAACTTCACTTTTATGCTTAAGAAAGTATACAAATGTTTTTCTAGAGAAATCATCTATAAAGAGCAGAAAAAATCTTGCCCCACTAAAAGACTGACAAGGCAGTGGTCCGCAGACATCACTGTGGACCAGCCCTAGGACTTCAGTTGCCCTATTAAAAGACTTTTTGGGAAATGGCAGTCGATGCTGCTTACCTTCTATGCAAGATATACATGGCACATAATTATCATTATAATTAATATCATTAGCCATACCTTTTCTTAATAGCTCCATGCTGCGTTGGTTGAGGTGTCCCAGTCGTCTGTGCCATACCTGTTGTGAACAAACCTCATGCGCAACCGCCTCATGCTCAACCACTGAGAGCACTGAATTCTGTGAACGCTCGTCCTCCTTGTTCTGCAAATGCTCGATTTCTGTATTCTGTAAACTAACTTTACACTTAAGTGATACAGCCTCGACAGTGTCAAGGACATAAGCGCCATTTTTTAGATGAGCGCTAGCCACAACTACCCCTTTGTCTTTAATTTGACAAGTACTGGAGCTGAACACCACATCGAACCCTTTGCTAACCATGCTACTTACTGATAAGAGATTAACTGTTAATTTTGGTACATAATGAACATTACTAATTGTTCTTGTGATACCATTTTTCAAGTAAACTTTCACAGTTCCATATCCTACCGTAGTCAAGGTTTCACCGTTTGCCACTGTCACTCGAAGTTTATCTTCCACAAAGTCCTCTAGCATGTGCCTCTCTTTGCACATGTGACTAGTCGCACCGCTATCCACATACCATGAGTCGCTCTCCAAATTGACAGATAATGCAGTTAGCAGCGCCTTTGATGTGTCAGCTGGCATCTTCTTCTTGCTTGCTTGCTTGGTAGGACAATTTTTTAGGAAATGGCATGTTTTCTTGCAGCCAAAACATTTAGGTGCCTTCTTCACGGCTGCGAGCGCTGTGACATTCTCATTTTTGTCATCCCGCCGCAATCTCTCCTGAAGTAATTTGGCAGACACAATCTCACTAGATAGCTTGATGTTGGAGTTTTCCATAGCCATAATTAGTGGATCATAATCTTCACTTAGCCCACTGAGCATCAGTACAGCAATGAAGTCATCATCCAAGCCCGCTCCAATATCAAATAACTGTTGTGCCAGATCCATAATCTTATTGATGTATTTCTGCATGTCCCCGCAGTCCTGCAACTTAGTGCTGAACAAGGTCCTAAGCAAACCTAGCCGTCGACACAGCCCCTTGTCCTCGTACGCGTTCTGGAGGTTGACCCACGCCGCATGCGCCGAGCTAGCGTTCCTTATGTGACTGAACGCTGTAGGTTGCACGGAGAGTGCGATACGCGCGAGCGCTTTCTGGCCTCTTTTGACGTCCTCCGGTTTGGTGGAGTCGACATCATTGTCCACGAGGTCCCACAGGTCCTCATGTATCAGAACCATCTTCATAACGAATTTCCAGGTGTTGTAGTTCTCAACGCCTTTCAATTTCTCGATATGAACAGTCGAAGCTGAATTAACTGCAGCCATGACGATGATATGCCGGCGTCCGAGACGAGGTTAGGTTTTGCCGGGTGCGACGTATATGTTGTAAAAACGTAAAAATAAACGTATATCACAATCCAGAATCGTGTCTGGGCCCATAACCTGAAGGATTATGGACAAAATAAACTACAATTAGTTAAGTAAACTTGGATTTAATATATTATAGCAGAGCAGAGATACAGTACGTACGCACAGGGCCGACCACAGAGCAAGAAGGAAAAAAAAGGTTTCGACAGCTAATGTCACGTCACATGACATTTACGAAGCTCGTTAGATATGTTGCGTTTACAAAGACTGTACACATTTCCAACAGTGGCCGAGTAGTTCGAATAGTTGCTTGCAACACAAAGATTGCAAGTTCAATTGCCGACTGTACCACGCCGAGTCCCTCCCGAGGTAAGCAGAGAGTAGAGCGCTAGTTCTCTAATCATGACAATAAGTTTACCATTCAGTAGATTGACCGATAAAAGTCTGTAAGCTTTAAATATCGCAGTACAAATTCCAACATACGATTTCTGTACATATGAATAAATAATAGCAAAGTCTGTTTTTACATTAACACTGTGTGCACATGGGGGAGACCTTGGTCGTCGCATTGTTTATTCAGTTCAGACATTTCGGCTTAATCCTTATCGACCAGTCTCCGTCACAGCATAATACAGTCATGTTAGTTACGCCATCCTTCGCACATTGGGACTCCGACGTTGACCGACTAGGTACTACTGTGGTGATGAATTTGGGAGGAGACACACATATTCTGTGTGATTGGGTTCTTTGGATGATATTATCTGGACCACTGTGAGTATTAAACAATACGGACCACTTCATTAATTAATAATTTTATTCAGGTAAGATATGGAAACCGTCACGACCGACGGATCGGACATGAAATAATTTTGGTCCATAAAAGCGTTTAAAGACTGACTGTTGAAATATACAGTCAGAAATACTGACGTAGTTCTTGTTGACACCAATGCGTGTCTATGACGAATTAGATAATATTTAAACAAGTTTGTGTGGTATTTATTAAAATGCTATTCTCGCTGCCCTCTAAGCTATGCCAATGTGGTACTTAGCACAACGGTTTGCTTGTGTGGGTATGTGAGTAATCGTGCAAGTGACTTAGAAGAGATTTGCTCATTTCATTGTCTATATGAATGTATATGATGGATTTTATTAAATGATAAATTTAATTGTTTGAATCGTCACATTTCATGAGGTATCTAGAAGTTTTCAAAAGGCACCAGATATTATTAATCCATGCTTACTCAGTTTTGATTCTAAACTGAATACCAGGGCTTATTTGCAAATCCGATAGTAAAATTATGAATAAAGTTAATAACGTTTATTTTTACTCAAGGATAGAAACATTAAGAATGCTCGAAGTCGAACATACTGACTGATTGATAGACTGATTCGTAAAGAGGTCTGTAAGACTAGCGAGAACTGGATCTCTATCCTCTGACTACACCTAGAGGGACTTGGCGTGATGATATTTATGTATAATGTAATGACATAAGCACCGCAAGCTGTACATAGTCTAACATTCAATAATTATGATGCATCTAAAAACAATATACAAAGCACCGTTATATCATATTCTGTGGCTTTGTAGAAGCGACCGCGGTATAAGACCTTCCACTCCCTTCGCGTCTGTTTATATCACAAAGGTATAAAGGGTGATTGGGGCATCATTGTGGCTCTTGATAAATTGGATACGTTTACCTGGAGTGCTACTAAAGCACCCTTTCCGTGTTGGATATAGCGTTTATTGAGATACTAGATATCTAGCCTATTGTTGCACTATCAAAAATATTGTATATTTAATCTTTGAGAATGTTAGTCAAAAGATAAAGAATACAGCTTCTTATCGCAGCTTTATACCGGACATATAATGTCAAAATAAGTAAGTTCTAAGCTTTATGTATATGTACTTTTTATTGATAAATTTTACCAGCTGTTTACGAGTTTTTTTCTGTCAATTAAAGAGCCGTGGTGGCCGAATGTGGTTGGTAGTCATGATGGATACCTTACCTGTTTCGTTACAACACATCTCTGCCTACTTCTTCGCGTACCCGTATGGGAAGGCGTGAAGTTTTATGACGATTTTTTTTATGTTTATTTTCCATTAATATTTATATACTTTTTTATTTTTACTAACGCATTTTCTTTAAGATTGTACGTAAAGTCGTTTGTGTATCAACTTGATATATGGCATAGTGAACGCAGTTTGACCGCTCCTCAATTACCATAGAAGGATTGTCTTCATCATGATCCCTACGCGCGATATATTTCCATAGCGACGACAACGCTGTCATCAAGCACAGTTTATGCAGGGCTGACCCATGTTTGTAATAACTATGCAAATTATTCCGATATCGGCCCCAATCGCACCACTCGGGGTAAATTCAATTTGTAACTCTGATTAAGACCCCTCATCGAAATGCCGTTTCATCAAAACAACACTCGGCGAATTTTAATGATTTTTTTCGGCGCCACACGATGAGCCTGGTTTTGTGATACGACTTTTTAAATTTAATGATTTGTTTAAATGACTCACTTGAAATTGGAAATTTTCATTGGATCAATTGCTTGCAATAACTCAGAGCTTGAATGTTCATGCAACTTAGCTTTGTTTAAAGTTTAATTACGTGCTGCCTTCCTAATGTTCAATTTACGATATAGTTTTGTGTTTAAAATCCGAGGATGTTGTTCCCACCCCATCTTGATAAGACCTCGTGCCACCCTTTGGTGATATTGGACATACTGTTATAACCAAACGCCCAGCAAAACTGTATTAAAATCATCATTTTAATTACTTTACACAAATATGTTTATTTAAATCTTATTTCCCCGCAATTATATCGCCCCGTATTACAATAATCTGTTTTATTATATTTGACATGATTGTCAGGCCTTTGCACAAGTATCTACGAAGGGGTAGGCAGAGGTGTTATAAATTACTCTTTCTTTATTATATATTTAGGTCTCAATCTGACAGATGGTAGTGTTTTAGTACAGTTAATAAAAATGTATAACTTAACAACTTAGCCATAGCATTTAAATAATTTACTTACAAATTTTAGAGCTGACGGTGTAAGATGCCAGGCTTATGTCATATTACTCGAAATAAAGAAGTTAGTTTAAATAATTAAGTAGGTATATTACAGCTTTATACGCGACAGATTAACGATGGTTGTCCGTTTTTCCAAACAGTGTGTCCGCGTGTTGTTACGCACATTCTTATGCGATTATACTAATACCGTTTTGATTAAACTGCACTGCCTTTACAATATTGAATTCTACGCTTTGTTTAGTTAAAAATCCTGTCACATCGGAAAATAAATTGATTTTTGTACTAGATTACTGAACATGAAGAATACATTATATTTAAATAGATTTTCGGACACCAATATTTTATATATATCTCTTCTCTCTTCTCTATATCTCTCTTTTATATATATATATCATACTCATCGCGCATGTTTTATTAACATGAGATTGTTTTTTTACTACAAGATGTCGCTAGTGACCATGTGTTTCGCAGTATAGGAACGTTCTCTGTGTGACGTAAGCGATATTTTTGTGGCTATTCTTCCTGTATATATGAATTTGTGTATAAAGCTAAATAGGTCTGAAGTACAGACAGAGTGTCTGGCAGAGTAGAGCTACTCTGTCGGTCGTGAGGCACTCGGCGTAGATTATAGATTAAATTATAGTATTAAATATATATGTATAAATACATACTAACTAGATTGGGGATTAAATCCGTTACAAATTAACATTGTAGACAGGACCCACTCGGCAGAAATAAAACAAAATATCATGCCACACTCAAATCTCTATAAAAAAACTTATGAACAAGTTGAGAAGTAAACTAGTCTAATTGCAAGCCTTTGTAGTTAAGACTTAAAGTTACTAATGAGTTGGATTAAAACTTTGTACGTCATTAAGCCTGTGAATATTTTATGTAAATATTTTTAATGAATTCCAAGCTTTATTCGCAACCTTGGGAACATGACAATAGTAAGGTACCTATATGTTTAAATATACGAACAGTCTCTGACATGATTGTGCTATAATTATTTAATATCTTTATTTACAATAACAACAATTAATAATATTTACAAAGAACAGTTGAAACTAACTACTTACAGATAAAATATTTGTCCCAAATCGGTATCCCGAGGCAACGTGCCAAGAAGACTAGCAGCATTGCCACGCTGGATAGCAATTCTGATTCTCTGAGCAAGATATGTTCCAGCCCGCCTGTCACGAGAGGTCTCGACTAGACGGCGCGAGACCTCTTTAAAAAGATGGTGAGCCTCAGGACCCCAAGGCCCCAGAGTTTCAACCGCAAATGCAGCAAATATGTATCCTGAATTAACTTTAATCATGATGAACATCTTGCAGCGATAGGCCTCCCTATTCAAGATAGATTAAATGTTTAGAGACGGCGACATATTTTCTATCTTACTGTTGACACCTAAGAACAGTATCACCGGAACTGGCGCCCTTCCTCATTAGGGCCCTCGTGGGAAGATGTGTGTGGTAAGGATGTAAAGTATACATGTACGAAGAGACTGAAGTTAGATGAAGTGAAAGAGGTCAGTCTAGAGAGAACCGGCTCTATGCTCTTTCTGCCTACCCCGTGGGAGACAAAGTGAAAATATATTTACATACTAGCTTATGCCCGCGGCTTCGCCCGCGTGTAGTAACTTATTTTTTTTCCTGCTAGAATCGGTTCAGCCGCTATGCCGTGAAAGAGCATCATACTTTATAATATTAGAACTTCGAGATCAAAAAAATAACAAAATGTAGCCTATTCCTAGGTATAAGCCATCACGATTTCAACTTTCAGCCAAATCGGTTCATCTGTTTTGCCGTGAAAGAACCGCAAACATCCAAACTTACAAACTTTCACATTTATAATATTATTTATTTATTTATTTATTTATATGCTTTATTGTACACTATATTTAATTTAGAAAGTACATCATAGGCAAAAAGTACAATTGGCGGTCTTATCGCACTCGGCGATCTCTTCCAGACAACCATTGGATGGAATACATTAATATTTAGATAATTAATTTGGTAGTTGGAGGTGCACGGCATCTTATTAAAAGAAATTAATTTTATTATATAAATAATATAAATAATTATATAAATAATTAATATAAAATAAATAAAATTTATATATATATATATATATATATATATATATACATGTCGATACAAATATATTTATTTATAATTATTGCAGAGAATTTAGGTAATGTTCCTTGACAAGTAGTTTAAAGGAATGAGATGTCTTTGCTTGCCTTATGGTCAATCAGGCCACAGGCCACAGGTCCACAGGCGCACTGCTTGAACGGCGAAGGATTGGTCCATATAGCGTGTCGTGTGGATCGGTGTCCTCAGCTTTAAGTTTTCCGATGATCTCAACAGTCGGGAATGAGACTCATAAAGGAACCCGAAACGATCTTTAATTATAATAATATATCCTCACGCCTTCCCACAAGGGTCCCCGAAGGGGTAGGCAGAGGTGTATAGGTAATACCCACACACCCACTTTCCGCCAGAGGTAAATTAGGTGCCAACGTGACAGATGGCGAGTCCATCGCCGTTACTCAAGCACGACTATACATACGCCTTTGAATTTCTTCTCAGACGTATGCACGTTTCCTCTCGATGTTTTCCTTCACCGTAAAGCTCGTGGTGTGACTAATCACTGTACTTAAGTTTAGAAAAACTCATTGGTACAGTCGGGATTCGAACTTGCGACCTTTGCGTCGCAGGCAAGTGCTCGAACCACTCGGCCACCACGGCTTTCTTCTCTTCTTATATTAATATCTTAATATTAGTAAGATAAGATAACATTGCAGTAATAATGTATTTCTTAACTGCCCTATAGCGGCAAAAACGTGTCGTATAAAGTAAAATACGCGCTAAGGCATTTGCATTCGACGCATACGTTTGGTGCATTCTAATTTATGCATTGCCTTGAAATATACCGTCTTGAATTACAGCGAGTGTATTATATATCGCTGCTGCATTTAGACATATTATTTTTGACCATTATTAACGCCGTTGATAAAGTGTAAAAATAAAACCTTATATCCGAACTGTAACTATGAGAGAAAAAAATCCGCAATAAAGAGATTCCCAAATATAAGAGTGGTTTGTAAAGATTAAGAATGATATATTATTTTGGTTTAAACATATGTAGGTAGTGATGAGAGAAGAAAGCTTGTGAAAACAGAATATATAGTAAGTCTTCAATGTGCTAGCAGAGGAGGAGGTATAAATACTCTTGCTGTACAACAACAAATTAAATCAAAATACTTATTTAAATGTTATACAAGAAACACTTATTTAACGTCACGTATTAAACAAGCCGTGATCGCCGAGTGGTTCGAGTAGTTGCCTTCAACACGAAGGTTGTAAGTTCGAGTCCCGACTCCGGCAATGAGTTTTTCTGAACTTAAGGGCAGTGGTCAGTTGCACCACGAAGTTTACGGCGAAGGAAAACAACGTGAGGAATTCTACATAAGTTTGAGAAGAAATTCAAATAATGTTTTAGCAGTTGTGTTTGTGTAACGGCGATGTGAAACGTTGTCACCTAAAATGTGTGTGTGTGTTACTCACTACACGCCTCTGCCTACCCCTTCAAGGATCTTTTTAATGGCGTGAAGTAATAAGTAAATAAGGTGTATATACAAATATTAAACATAACATTAAATCCAGTCAGGAGAGGAAACGGCGAAACAAGCTCCCCGATTTTCTATTTTACTACTGGTTCCCTTTTTACGCAGGGGTAGAGTAAGATTTTATTTGATACCTCCTTAGTAAAATATTTGATTGAAAAAAGAATATCCCTTCACTTATTTATTTATCCACTTATATTTGAACTGCTCCTTAAAGCTCACCGTGGGTACCGCAGTAAATGTAATGTCACCTTCCAAAAACTCAACACAAGCGAATATCACCTTTTTCTCATGAATACTACAGTGTTTAATCCCATGAACAGCAGTAAGATTACGAAACGAGATAGAAACTCGTAATCAACGCGTAACACTGGAAACTTAAAGATATTAGGTTCATAGGCTTAATGACCGAATGGCAAAATTTTGCGAGAAATTGTATAAAAAATATCATATTAATTAGTTAATAGAAACATTGAAAGACATCAGTTTGTTTTACATATTGATATTGGATGACCTACCACAATACAGTAAGCAGAGTCATTGACTTGAATACATATATGTATTAAAATATATATTCTATTGAATCAAATCGATTGAACACTAAATTAAAATCAAAATATTTTTATTTCACATAGGCCCAGGTGGGCACTTATACTATGGGATACATATGGGACATTATGGGTTAGGATATAATATGGGACACTATGGGATAGGAGGTCATGGCCCTCCATAGCGAGCACTAGGTCTCAAGTTTAAATAGGACTGCCGCTCTACTCTTTCTGCCAACCCCGTTAAGAATTCGGTTTTAGTATTTAAAAAAAATAATTATAGATTAAATTACAGGTGAACACTGACACAAAATCAGAGTATTGTTAAGGAGAAATCTAACACTTACACGTAGTCGTACTTGAGAAAGGACAATAGAATATATCTCTGGCTAAAATAGGGTGTTGTTACACTTCTACTTAGCCTTGTAGGAAGTCGTGATGATAGACAAAAAGAAGATATTTATTAAATATTTAGCTATATGAATTTGACATAACATGAAAAACTTACTTACTACTAAAAAGAAGAAAGAAAAAAAATAGTAATAATATAATAACTAAAAAATATTCTTAGAAGCTATTTTGTATTAAAATAATTTAATATGACTATTTTGTATAAGTATATTTTAATAGAAAAGAGTATTTAATTCATCCTTTCGTAAAAAATATTAATTTAATTTAATATGATTAAATTACACATAATATATCCTCACGCCTTCCCACAAGGGTCCCCGATGGGGTAGGCAGAGGTGTATAGGTAATACCCACACACCCACTTTCCGCCAGAGGTATATTAGGTGCCAACGTGACAGATGGCGAGTCCATCGCCGTTACTCAAGCACGACTATACATACGCCTTTTGAATTTCTTCTCAGACGTATGCAGGTTTCCTCACGATGTTTTCCTTCACCGTAAAGCTTGTGGTGTGACTTAATCACTGTACTTAAGTTTAGAAAAACTCATTGGTACAGTCGGGATTCGAACTTGCGACCTTTGCGTCGCAGGTAACTGCTCGAACCACTCGGCCACCACGGCTCTAAATTAAAACTAAATTACACATAAAATTGTCATTCCGCTTTAACATTTTTAATCTCGACAAGGAAATTAAATGAGTTTTATTCAAGCTTGACTGGGGTTTATAGGTTGTTTAAACGCTATTAAAACAAAAATATAAGAACAAATTTCCGAGTAAAATGTTTAATTTTCGGTTCGGTGCGTAAAACTAATAAAAAAAAACAAAAATAAAAAAAAATATTATAATATTAAATATTTTGGTATAATCTCTTAGACTGATGAAGGTTCTACACACAATACCTAGTTCTTTGAATTTGAACTGGTTTTAATGTAATATCGTTGGCAAAAAAGTATTAAGAAAATTGCATTTGTAAACCAACTAAATCACCCTTAGATCTCCAATCCATTCAAGTCACCTCAAGCAATGCAAGTAACCTACTTAAGTCAAACACATAGAAACATTTATTCACTTAATATTCAATATTAGGTACTCGAAACGAGCGTAAATGTGATGTGATATATTAATAACAAAACGTGTAAAGACATCTGCATGTATACGAAAGGGGATACGAAAAGAGCAAAATTTAATATTAAATTAAGGTGTTGCGTGAAAATCGAGAAAGGAGCAGAGGTGAAAATAAATCCTTGTGATATACGAGCCCCGAATCGTGGGTCGTTGACAATTTTTGAGGTAACATTTATACATTTTCACCTTGCTTATGTTGCTTTAGTGTCATCGACTAAACGAATGTTTTATTCATCGCGTCATTTTAAGAGATAAACATGTAAAACGAGAAAATATCCATTTATTTCAAATAAATCTAATAATTAAAAATAAATAAAAACACGATCAAATAAAAAAATTTTGTCGCTTTGATGTCCCGATTAGACATTCACACATTCTAATTCTAACAAAAAATTGATACAAATTAAAGTATATATTAATATTTGTCACAAGAATATCAAAAACTGAAAGCCAATTCAAGCGTTCTAATTTATTTCGTCAGATAACCGCTTAGAAAATTTGAAAAGCCGTTACTTCAAAACGATTAACATTCTACCTCCGAAATGTAATTTATCTTCTTATTTCAAACGAATTTAAAGAGAAGCGTAGGTATTTATTTTTAAGCTTTGTTAATGTAAATAAGAGCCAGGTATTTTTGTTCGGGATTAAAAATACGCAGACATCGTGTGTGGCAGTGGCCGAGTAGGAAAACAGATAAAAAGGTTAAAAATTTAGGTTCTTTTTGGAAGATGTCAGTTAATGGAATAATTGTGGACAATGTGAATGTATCTACTCTTATTATATTAGAATTTAATATTAAAAGCCTGTTGATATTGAGTTACATATCTTATCTAGAGCTCACATAAATAATAAATAGTACATTATTATATATATATATAGTACAGAAATAATATAATATAACCTCCCGCCTTCCCACAAAGGTACCCGATGGGGTAGGCAGAGTTATATAAGTAATAATAACCATACACCCACTTTCTTCAAGAGATATATTTTAGGTGACAACGTGACAGATGGCGAGTCCATCGCCGTTACTCAAGCACGACTATACATACGCCTTTGAATGTCTTCTCTAACGTATGCAGATTTTCTCTCGATGTTTTCATTTACCGTAAAGCTCGTGGTGTGACTAGTCAATGTACTTAAGTTCTGAAAAACTCATTGGTACAATCGGAATTCAAACTTGCAGGCAATTACTCGAACCATTCGGCCACCACAGCTCCTAAATAGAAGTATAGAAAGAAAATTGGAAAATAACAAGATACGTGCCTTTGAGTTTGAAGAAAGGTTAGCACAATATTTGCGATACGTTCTTGTTTCAATGCTCGCAAATTAAGGTCAATTTTTTTTTGTTAAGCAAGTGTGACCAGCTAATGTACCTGAAATACCTGACAGTAAGCGTTTAGCGTATACCTGTGTTTAGAATCGGTATACAGCGGATACTGAGAGAAGCCAATGAAAGTAGAAATATCCCTATAATACTGTATAGTCCCATAAATTGTTCAATAACTAATTTACTAAGTACCGGATTTGAAACTACTCGAATCTGCTCTAATTCCTAAAACTACCCCGTACTTCCCTGAGGCGAGTCATTATATTCTATTCAATGTGCCAGATGTCTCACTTACTCACAATTCTAATTCAGTTTTCATCCCCTAGCGTGCCAATTGGTTATGGCTCTGTAATTTTGAGACTTACGTTTTTTAGTAATTTATTCCTTCGTTAACGAGGGTATTTTTAAGATGCTCTGAAAAATGTATTGTATAAATTTCAGATCAAGTATTAAAAAAGGTAGAAATAGAATATAATTAGTGCAGCGCATTATTGGGATTTATTTCAATATCCAACTTTCGATTTAAGAAGAACGCTTGGTTTCCACGCATCATAAAAATATCAAACTGACTATTCGACTGATTATTCGAGGCGTGATGAAACCTTCTTTTCGCTAAATCAGAAATTACCTCCATTTATATTCATCAGCTACCAATATAGAGATGCTTTTAACATAGTTATCTAAATATATATATTCTAAATAGTTATCAATCGGGAATCAATCTAAAATATTGTGGGTTCATTAAGACAACAATATATTTACTTCAAAATTCGTTGAAACTGAATACCTATCAAAATTTTTTGCTGTAGTGTGTTTTAGTACTATGTACTTTCTAGAACAGGTTGGGTAGAGAGTGAAGAGCGTCGGTGCTCTCTAGACTTACCACTTCTGCTTCATTCGCATTCTATGCAAACGCTTATAATGTGAATAGAAAGCTCAACAATAGCACAAAATTTTCAGAACCAGGTTAATTTGATACAAAAGCGATACTAGCGTATATTTTTCTGCTTTCTATAACTTAATCTAGCAGATTAAGGACCAAAGTCACATTTGAATTGGTGTTGGCGCTATATTTATATCCCTTTGTGAAAGCAGACGTATTCAACCCATTAGCGCGTACGACTCGCAAACTATTCGAATTAATTAAATTTAATTGTGTAGAAACGCGTTCCTCTCACGGCGTGTCTCGTAAACGCGAAAATAAATTTATAGGTCGCACTTTATTTCCTTCGTGAATTATGTCTTGAAAGGTAAATTCATCTTTCTTCTAATCGAGGTGTTTACGATTGAAATAAATATAATGAGTTCCTAGGTAAATGAATTTGAATGTAGTAAATTGATTTGAATTAGGTAAGACTGAAAGGTCGACTGAAAATTAGGAATTGGAACGTCAAAAGTATTTGAATTCGACGAGATCAAAGATTATTGAATGTAGGTGAAGCTTGAGAGAATTGTAAGTCTAGAGGGAATTGTGACCCACTCCCCCTAACTATCCCGTGAGGGACTCAACTCGATGATTTATTAAAACTCAAATATAAAAATATTATTTAATTATAGTAAGTTTTAAATTCCGTAAAGGAATAAGTCAAGCCGCCATAAGCTAACGCCATGACTAAATCGCTATGGGAGATAGTCGTCCAGGATTGATAATGGGTAGAAACTAAAGTTTTACCTCAGTTTTATGCAAACCAGACAACACGCCATAGTAAATAATGTAAAGTGCAGCTTTTAAAAACTACTCAAGCTTCATACCTCCCAAGTAAGGTGAATGGTGAAGTTGAAAGTTCATTCTACGCTTAAATCACTAATGAACTTTGAGATTACGACTTATCTTAGTTAGCTAAATTAGTCCCAGTAATGAAGAAAGTTAACGTATTTAACGCTGCAAGCCTTACGCTTATGTATTTAAAGGGTAAGCGGTATTTAACCAACCTTAGTATAGGAGGGTCTCCGCTACTTTTTATAGTATACCAAAGTGCATACGCTGAGTCCCTCGCTGGGTAGGCAGAGGACATAGGGCGTTCCAGGGCGCGTCAGTTCTCTCTAGATCTTTTATGCCTCATCCATATGCATCAATCTCTTGGTACATGTTTGCCGAATTCGCGTACTCTTGACATAGTATTAAGAAGGTAAAACAAATAATATATACCCACGCCTTACCATAATGGTCTCCAAAGAGACAGGCATAACTGTATAGGTAGTACTGCATACCCACTTTCCGCCAGATTTAGGTGCCAAAGTAACAGATGGCGAGTCCACCTCCGATACTCAAGCACAACTATACCTTTGAATTGCTTCTCGGACATATATAGGTTTCCTCTCGATGCTTTCCTTCACCGTACAGCTCGTGGTGTGACTAATCAATTTACATAAGTTCAGAAAAACTCATTAGTACAGTTGGGATTCCAACTTGCGATCTTTGCGTCGCAGGCAACTACTCGAACCACTCTGCCTCCACGGCTTTAGATAAAATGATAGTAATGAAATTGATTTTTACGCGGGTGAAACCGCGGGGTACAACTAAGTACACTATACATGTGGTATTAATAAAATATTAAGATCAGTACGAAAGAATATGAAATGTGACGTAAACTATATGTATTTTTAAGATTAACAGAACAAAAGCGTGGTCATTGCGATATTGTCAAACTTTTACTAATCGCAGAATAAATGGCATTCCTACCCGAGACTTGGTGCCGAGGGCTCAGTTTGGTTGTAGGGTGGAAAGCTGCACATCGCATGCTCTGTTGCTCTTCTCCTGTATGTACCTACAATTCCACTTTATCGCAGAGGCTTTAGACAAACCTATAAATTAAAAAACCGGGGGAGTCTAAGCCGATTTCTACCACGATCGACTTGTTTCGTGTTTGTTTCTACGACATTTATTCACATTGCAATTTAAATGTAAAATATGAGAGCTTGAGTAAAACAAACTTGATTTTTTTAATGTATAATTATATATATCCTTACGCCTTCCCACAAGGGTCCCTGAAGGGGTAGGCAGAGGTGTATAGGTAGTACCCACGCACCCGCTTTCCCGCAACTACCCACTCATTTAAATACTGTGAACTATGATAATTTAAAGATTAAATTAATTATTGTTAGTTTAAAAGTTATTCAAGAAATTAAATTAATAATGGAAATCAAATATTGTGTGAGTCAAACCGCCGTAAGACGTAATTATTTTATTATTATTATTATTCTGTCTGGCTATATTCCTTGTAAATTTTAAATATACATATACACATCATCACGCCGAGTCCTTAACGGAGAAGGCAGACAGGATAGAGCGCTAGTTCTAGTTAGACTGACATATGTACCTCTTCCGCATGGTCCACATTCATCAGCCTCTTCATACATGCTCGCCAGTTTCGTGTACTCATGACTCTTGTTACTTTTAATTACATATAATATTTATGTATTTCTTACTAACAACTATCATTACAGGTTTCCCCAATGCGATAGTGTAGAACAAAATATTAAGGTCCATAGGTGACTTCACTACGGGTTCATGTGGCACTTGTCCGCGGAAGCGACGAAACACCACGTTCTGCGGCCAAAAGGCCTCGTCCATGGCAAGGTGCAGGTAGCACGTCAGCACGCGCACCACGAACGCCTTAAAGTTGACGTTGTGGCGCGACTCCAGCATCTGCACTCTCGGCCTGTACCTGAGCTTCCGGTGAACATACTCCACTATGTCCTTCGCCTTTGTAGTGTAGTGTAAGCGGGGGACATAGACCGGAGTATTCGGCTGCGCTGCCCGTATGTTGACATTGGGCTCCGCAGCACCCTTGCCGCAGCGGTTCTGGGTCGGGCGTGAGCGGCGCTTTTTCTTTTGCACCGTCACAAATCCGTCATCGTCGTTAGCCCGTTGCGGTACCTTCTCAGGCTCGGGCTTCCTGGGGGAAGCAGCACGAATACTGACCCCATGTCAAACTGGTGTAATTTACAATGTATGTTGTGCTATTTATTGAATAAAAAATTATGGGCGACGAGCAATGTCACGATGAGTGTCAAAGTAACGCAAGCAATTCTAATAATAACAGTGGCCTCACTTGTCTTGCTACGTGTGCAATCTGAAATCTTTTCCATCTATAAGTCTCGTCGCCAAACGACCTGTGAGCGCATGCTGTGCACGTACACGTCTGCCCCACGAGGCGTGCATGGCACAACTGAAGCAACTTGGTTGTCAAATGGTTAAAAAAAGGTTCCAAATTCGACACTATGTTATACATACCTATTGAAAGGATGAGTTTAGAAATATCGGCGAAACAGATATACAATGCAAAATTTGTTGAAGAAAAGACAGACCAAGACCACATTCCGCATGGGAACGACAAGAGAACTCGAAACGGTTGAGCATGTATGAAGAGACTGATGAATGTGGATAAAGCGTATGTGGTCTTTTGGACTAGAGATAACCGGTGCAATAATGACCCTGCGTACCCCGTGAGGTACTCGGCGTGCTAATATGTATCTTTGTTATACTTATAAAGTTACCTGCATTCATATAAAAAAATCAAAGGAATACAGAATTCTTCTTGCCTTCCAACAAGGGTCCTCAAAGGGGTAGATAAAGGTGTGCAGGTAGTAACACACACATACTTTACGCCAGAATAGATTTTAGACTCCCACGTGACAGATGACGTGTCCTTCGCCGTTACTCAAGCCGACTTTACAACTCGTACGCCTTCTCGCACATATAATGCGAGTTTCTTTGCTGGTGGTGTGACTAAGTAGTGTGCTTAAGTTCAGAAAATTAATTGGTAAAATCAGAATTCAAACTTGAAATCTTTGCATTACAGGCAACTACTCGAATCACTCGGCCACCACGGCGTCTATTTACAAATATAGTATTGTAATGTAGTAATTACTTCTAATGTTGCTATTGATCCACCGCGCTCATACAATTAACAATCCATTAATTACAAACGCTACATCAAAGCTATTGTCGTTTGCCAAACGACAAACCAATATTAATAATTGCTTGGAATATAAATTATCAGTAGTCGTGCAGGAGTAACGGCGATGGACTCGCCATCTGTCACTTTAGCACCTAATATACCTCTGGCGGAAAATGGGTGTGTGGGTTGTACCTATACACACACACTGCCTACCCCTTCGGGGACCCTTGAAGGTAGGCGTGAGGATATATCATTATTACAAAAATGTATATAGAAATATTTATTGTTTAAATATGGAACAGTGGTTCAAATAGTGTGAAAGGGAGAAAGATTGAAAATTCGTCAGAAAATCACATGACGTTTTTTTTTACTTGGAACTGTTATAATATATTACGAGCTTTATGGGGAAGAAAAACATCGTGAGGAGGAAAAAACCGCGCAAGGTTACACAGAAATGTTGAGAAACTGCGACGGACTCTCCATCTGTCACGTTGTCATCTAAATAAATTATAATCGGCAAAAAATTTAAGAGGGGTAGGTGTCCCTTTCGAATATGGAGCTGCCTGACTGGGGCAGGACCTCCACCTTATAGAAAGAAGTTCGTAGCCAAATAACACTATTTATTGTCTTGTGTTCCTACGTGGTGAATAAGGTCTCCAGTAATGAGCTCTTTGGGGAGGGGGGAGGATTGTTATATTGTGTTGGCAGCAGAGGGATTAGTCCCATTATGCTGTCAACACAGTATAACTCTCCGAACACAGAGTGGCAACGCGCAAGTGATACTTCGGTATTGTAAGCGTAAATAGGCTGCGGTAACCTTTTTCGATCGGGTGGGCCATATGATTGTTTGCCACTCTTTTTGTATAAAAAAATTATATTGCGTTTATAATAATATTCTTAAGAAAAATAAATTTTATTTGCTTTAAAATTCAAACTCCAACAAACATAGTTGCAGACTTGCTTATTATCTGCAAGTTACTTTAATCTCAGAGGTACACAATATTTCTCGATAAAATAGTGTTTTATGCTTTAAACTCGGTTAAATTTTGTACTTAGTTCATAACAAAGTAAGTTTTTTATTCTCCATACAAGTTCGTATTCTTTGTAATTTAAAATTTTGCAACTGCATTCGCCAGGTGAATTAACTTTGCTCAGAAAATATACATCTTGTTTAACTTAAATTCGCAAAGAAATAACATTTACCTACACAGATACTGGTTTAAAAGCTTTGTACGTAATCACTCTTTAATTCAAATTACATCACTAGCTAGGTCGTAAGCCAGTCAGTGAGATTCTAAACCAACAATTTTAAAATATATAAATATACGAAACAGAACAACAAATTGGCTTTGACGTAAAGCCAGTTTGTACAACAATTTGAAAAAAAAAACAATCAATTAAAAAAATAAAATCATAAATCCTATAAAGTTCAAAACTACATTCACCAAAAATCAACATTCCGACCTCAATCGGGCTGGAGTTGTGTTTAAAAATGGATTTAAAATTCGAACAGCGTGGATTTTAAAACGGGGATCAGAGCAAATCCGCTCCATAAATAACGGTTAGTGAAGTCATCAAAAGGGTAGGAGCTTTCGTTCAGGGCAAACGGTGTCATGTGAACCCCCCATCAATCTTGGAGTCGGTCGCGAGCCACACGCATAGCTTGGATAGTGGCTGGATTTCATTGTATAGAAACAAGCGGGTATTTTATCCAAGAGTTTATATTTCTTTATCCCATGTAGTTAATAAATTACAAATATCTCGTATCAGCCACTCTGAAAATGTTATGTGCGACTTACACTGTGGGGTCAGTAATTTGAAGCTTCACCCAGTAGCCACCCTTAATAAACCAATCCTTAATAAAACCTTAGAGAAGTCAAATAACACTATCTTGGCATAATATAAAATGCTTTGAAGCCATCTAAAGGCACGGTAAGCCCATACAGTTATGTTTTGTTTTGACTATTTTACATACATACATATCATCACGCCAAGTCCCTAACGGGGTAGGCAGAGAGTATAGAGCACCAGTTGTCTCTAGACTTACATACCTCTTTCGCTTCGTCCACATTCATCAGTCTCTTCATACATGCTCGTCGGTTTCGAGTACTCTTAACGTTCCCGTCCTTCAGAGTCCGATCTATTTGATCCAGGTAGTTGGAACGTGGCCTTCCTCTGCCTCTTCTTGCACACTTTGCTTTGTATATCTGTTTCGTCAATCTTTCTTCACTCATCCTTTCTATGTGTCCAAACCAACGTAACATGCCTTTCTTCATCTTTACAATCACGCCCTCATTCACGCCAGTTGATTTGCGAATCTCTTCATTGCGGATTCGATCTAATATCGTTACGCCGCACATTTTTCGAAGAATTACTATTTTATTCTATAAAATACTCATTTGTTTGTTAACCACCTTAGATAATACTCTGCTTTGAATAAATATATGTTCACGCCACGATCACAAGGGTGCCTGAACGCTTAGCCAAGTCGCACATTGTGACAGATATAAGACTATACATACGTCTTCTTAAACGCATGCAGGTTTCTTCACGATGTTATTCTTCATGGTTTAATAAATCACCGTAAATAAGTTTAGACTAACTGATTCGTACAGACCACTACAGCTTACACTTGTTATCTTGGTTGCAGGAGACAACTTACCACTCGGCAACGACGGATATTTGAAGTATTGTGTGTCAAACTCGCTGCGCGCATGAACTATGTCCTAACACTCGCTAAGGGCTTGAACGGCTTTGTCTCGCGTCTAGACTCGTAATCCATTATTACAAACGCTTCACCAGGAAGTGGGGAGGCGCGATTCTTCTATACGCAACACTTAGCATATTTACTTAACTGATAAATGATTATCCTGTTTCTTCGGTTGCTTCACCAACGTTTTAGAGTGGATGGAGCTGTATCATTATTATTTCTTTAAGATTCGTTTTGTCTAGTTTTTTCCGCAGTGCACGTACAAAAAGTAAATGAATTTCCTCGTTTTCTTGGAAATATAATGGGAACTTTTATACGGACGTTGAAACGTGTTTATTCCAAGAAAAAAATTAGACCCAGTGTGCTATTCATACCTGTGACTGAATATTTACTATAGAATGATACCTACTTATTTGGCCAGTTAAATGAGCCGCTGGACCTAGTATTTAAATATGTTTGCTACATTATTATATTATATACTTCCCAACGTTTAGTATATACCATCGTACTATGTTACGCAATTTATTGTTCTGGAACAATTCCACCCAAATTGACCTAGTTCCAAAGTAAGCAAAGTTGGTACTGTTGGCGTTAGACAACGATATACATCTCACACTAATATATAAATATAAATTAAATACGACATTGAATGCCTAAGCGCCTATAAATCTTCATGTTGATCAGAAAAATAGCTCCGGATAATATACGAATCTGCCAACCCAAATAAAGCTTTATTTAGCTTGGTATTGGATTTATTGTTATATCCATCCAACTTTTGGATATTCACATATTTACAGATTGATGTTATAAATAAATATAACTTGCGCAAGCATCAAATTAACCACGTATTTTATTTTATTAAATGTCCCACCCGGATTCGCCCAAGTTAAGGACGTAAGCTTTACGTATTTATACGTGAGGACTATAAAAAGTTTACAATTACAACCCGAAAAGAACCCTGGCTGGAGGCCTAGGTCTCGCCATTGACTGGCTAAGTAGCAAAAGTTCCCGAAACTCACGCTACGAGAGACAATACAAAAAAAACCCGAAAAGAAACAAATGGTCGCGATTGATTTTAATGATATCATCTTTGCATATTTATGCTTGTTTGAGTGTAACAATGTTCTATGTTTGTTTTACATCCATATTTATCCAGCATATTGGTAATTTATGCCTGCATTACGTGCTCTACTTTCTGTGGCCGAGGGATTTAAGTATCAGCCAGATAAATAAAGATTGCAGATTTCAAACCCAGTACCCTGTCTTTTTGTGTCTGAAAAACTTAAGTACAATGATTCACTGTAATAATGACCGTGAAGATAACAGTGAGAGAAAACTTGAATACGTTAGAGTTAAAATATCAAGTAGTATCTCGTCGTAAGCACAATTACAATGTCGCCGATCTAGTCTTGGTAAGAGGGTGTTTTTGCCTACCCCTTGTGAGAAAGCATGAGCACAAATAAAAATAAATACTTAAAGTCACTCAACTGCAGTACCTAAAGTATTAAAAAACCAATCAAACGATACCAATGAGGCTTAAATATGCTTTCCAATTGTTTTATAAGCTCGCAAACGGGCTTAACAATGCCAAATTTGAAAATAATCAAAGGGGTCCCATTCAATAGTCTTTTCATGGGACTATTGGTAGTTGTTTTGCTTAAGCCACCATTAGCTCGACTAATAAACGCTAGGGGGCCCTGTAAAAGGGTCTGAGCCCTTTGTAAATATCACCTGATCAAATTATCATACATAACCGGAGCTTTTGTGAGCTAAATTGATCATTAAAACGTAATGTAGTTTGTTTAAGTATAGCTTTTTGGTAGTTTTTTGTGGGGGTCAATAATTTATAGTAGTATTCGTAGATAAAATTCGCCCTAATGGGTATTGTGCACGGGATAGTATATTTTATGCCCGTTACGCCAACGGTGGACAGTTTTGGGGAAATGTGATGCATTTTCATCACGGTTAGTGATGTTATCGGCTTTTAAAACTAATCGATATTTGTTTGTAACAAAGGTTACTTTAAAGGACTATAATATTTTGTTCTGAATGAACATAATTTAAGTAGTTTTATTAAGATATGGACAGTTATAACACGCACCAAGGGAAGAGCCGGGTAAAAATCTTCTATCTGGATTTTGCAAGGGACTACTTTTTTATTTTTCAATAATGTTTAGTTTGACATTACTGTTTTATATGAATTTATTGTGGAAATTTGACTTTTTACACAAGATTCATTGAAATCTTCCATAATGATACCAAGAGTTAAAAAATAATAATATTCGGACTTAAAATTTCGGACTATATCAGCTCCATACTATTTAAAAAAAAAGGCGCAGTTAGAGTACTACTTGTGTATTATTATATTTACTAAAATACACGTGATTTGTCCCACCACTTGATTTAAAGTTATGAAGAAAAGGGAAGCTTTACATCTGAGAAGAAATTCAAAGGATCTTCGGCGAGAGAGGCTCTTGTTAAGCCCCTGCCCTTTCGAAAGCCCTTGTGTGAAGGTGTGATGATGATATACCTTTAAATTTAAGAATTTCAGTTTCAAACATGAGTACGTATATAATGTTCACTAGATCTCGTCTGATGAATATGCGAATAAATGGATTCCAGAAGATAATACTCAGTGATAGGGATCAATTGTACTCACCCTGCGGTTCTAATGAACTGCGTGCATCTCACCTCACCTCTGAGGGTGATTCTTGAGTCCAAACACGTTTGTGAGGGAAAAGACAGTCGAGTCACCCTTCAATGGGAGAGCGCTAAAATGGCGCACGTTCAGTAGGACTGAATTATTCAAAAGCTATTCGGAGAATTTAAGATGTAGTGCATCGCTACGCTCCAGTTGATCGTCATTTTAGTACCAGGATAAGCTTTGCGGAATTGTTTTATCGCTTATTTACAAAACGTTAAACAATAATGAATGTTAATATACCTAAAGATCCCTTTCAGTCTAGCTTCGGGATCTATATTTCTGTTTATTATATCTATTTATAGGTAGTTAAGTTCAACTGTGCTTGAGATTTGGTGTATATATTTTTGCTTACTTACGTCTATAAAACGTTATTTTTTTATATATTTTTGACGTTACCGCACAATCTTAAGCACCCGCATCCCCGGTACAATTAAGCATAAGTATTAATACTGTTTCCCCCGATGTTTCCGCGCTATTTCTCCTGAGCTTATTACTTGGGGTGTCGGCCGTACTATTTTATTGGCACCGTTTGTATACACTGTGTACTATGCGACACTTCCCTTTATGAATGTTATTGTTTATTATGCCCGCCCTACGGTGGCCCGGCTAATGTTAGTGTTCTTAGGGATGCCTACTGTTATTGCTTACAGAAGTGGTGGGTTACGGAATCGTTACGATCTTATATGTAATATCAGGATGAATACTGCTCGCATTCGTAGGCTTCCTTGTCTTCACGTGATCACGTGGTTAACTGAACAGAGTGAGGCAAAACGAATTTCCCGCCTGATGAGTCTGACAATATTTTCGATAAGGCTTCGACTTTAGGAAATATCATGAACGTAATTTACACACAGGAGTTGATTTGATATGACTGCACATAAGCAAAATGGTATAGTGTTTATTTGAATACCGTTTAAAAATCTGTATTATCAACCGATTAATTAATTGAAAATCTGTATTATGCAGTACAGCAATGCTCGTAATTGGTCGTTGAAATTGGTTGTCTGTTGAATGATTACATATAATATTTGTAGGCGAGATGTGTAAGAGTTTTAGAATTCCCGCAGTACTGTCTTGGACCAAAATAGTTGTACAGTCGCAATTAACAGTCATTACGCATGAATTTAAAAAGGTTGTCTTTTTCATAATTTATCATAAGCTTTTATAGAATGAAATAAATAATTACTTAATTTAGTAATTATTTATATCATTATAATAATAATAAATTAATTAATACCGATTCGGGTCAAATATTTTATCTGTAAATCGTAAGTTACACAATTGTTTTTTGTAAAAACTATTATTTTTTATTAAATAATGAATACATAAATGAATAATTATAAACTAAATGAAGGAAAATTATATACCTGTGTGTATTATAAATACGATCCCTATTTAATATGGTGCTCGCAATAGTTAATAAATATAATATCAATAAATCAATCACTAAATACAAATAAAATTAAAATGTCAGTCACAGTACACAACTGCGTTAGGTCACAGCGTCATATAAAAGGAATATAAATATAGATATATAATAATAATATATCCTCACGGCTTCCCACAAGGGTCCCCGAAGGGGTAGGCAGAGGAGTATAGGTACCAGAGGTATATTAGGTGCCAACGTGACTGATGGCGAGTCCATCGCCGTTACTCAAGCACGACTATACATACGCCTTTGAATTGCTTCTCAGACGTATGCAGGTTGCCTTTTGATGGTTTCCTTCACTGTAAAGCTCGTGGTATGACTAATCACTGTACTTAAATTCATAAATATAGATGTTCAAAAAATTTGCTTGTGACTTGTGACTTCGACAGTATATAAATGTGTAGGGTTACCACTCGATAGTCGATCACCAAAATTGATCACAACGGGTATTTTACAGCAATTTAGGCATCTTGAACGGTTGCTTGGGCGTCCCTAATTAATTTAAGGGGTAAAGTAACTTATTTGTACCTATTAGTCACGTACGTTTACTTTGTGTGTCGCCATCGTGCTTAATTTGGAAACAGAGTTTATATTGATTAAATTAACGGACGCACCCACGCCTCTAGACTAGCTTCTGTCATAAATTCCGCTAATACCTACTATTTTAAACGTGATAATGTAATAAATATGGCACAGAATTAGTTTTTTTTATATCTAAATTTACATAAACTATATATAAAGTTACAACCATTGACATGTTTTCGCAGTTACATAACAAAAGTAGGCTTGTTTAAGCTAGGCTATTCTTATATGTATATATATCTAAATACCATAGGATAACTCCCACCAAAATAATTTTCAAGCGCCTAGTAAAAGAGCATTACTTGAAGCATAAGCAAAGCATCTTAGAACTCAAAATCTTTACTAGTCTCCTGTATGTATAACTATTTTATGATGGTATTTTTATTTATTTAATATTTATGCACTTGGTGGACTTAATGCATTTTCTACCAGTCAACCACCCTTGACAGGAGAAACATTGAAGCGGGTGTGGACAAAAGGATTAGCTTATGGATATGAAAAAATAATGAATTATACAATATATATATATATACATTTATCAATATATATATACATATATATATTGATAATTCGTTACAAAGTTAGAGAACCAAGTTCTAGTCAGAGTCCTTTCAAACACATTTTTATGCTGGGTATGTTTTAAAGGATATGAAAATTACAATGGGATACGTTTTATTTAAACCTGGTTAATAGTGAAACCGCGGGTACCCACAGGTAGCGCATTATAAAAAGCGAATAATGGGGCTTATATTTAGGGAAGATGTTTCTAGATTTTACTAACCCACACATAAAATGTAACCTGATTTTTATACGATGCGTAGAATGCTGACAATACTAAGCAAAGTTTTTTTAATAACGAGGTAAAATGGGGTAGGCAGAGAGATTAGATGCTTCAATCCCCTCACTTGACCTATTTAGCTACAACCGCATCAGACATGCTCTAGATTTCGATTATTCGACCGATTTGAAATGGAAACTGGATTTGGCTGGAAAGTTGTCCTCATAAGCCTACTTTCTAAAGTGACTTTACTTCCAAAGCAAAATAAACCCTGGTTAAACCAAACTAATTTGTATGTATAATATAATAATAATAAATATATGTATTTATATCCTCACGCCTTCGCACAAGGGCGAAGGCAAAGGTAGGCAGAGGTGTATAGGTAATACCCACACACCCACTTTCCGCCAGAGGTACATTAGTTGCCAACGTGACAGATGGCGAGTCCATCGCCGTTACTCAAGCACGACTATATATACGCCTTTGAATTGCATCTCAGACGTATGCAGGTTTCCTCTCGATGTTTTCCTTCACCGTGAAGCTAGTGGTGTGACCAAACACTGTACTTAAGTTTAGAAAAACTCATTGATACAGTCGGGATTCGAACTTGCGATCTTTGTGTCGCATATATATTGTATAACTATATACACCTGGTTTTAATTTGCTTTGTAAATTAATTTATTTACATACATACATTCATATCATTACGCCGTGTCCCTAACACGGTGGTCCGCCGCCGTGTTCCCTAAAGGGGTATATTAAATATACATACATATTAAATATGTCTATTTAATCAGTAATGTTACTGACACCATCTTCTTTGATTTTCTATTCAACATGCATATTTTCTATCGGTGTCACGCTGATCACTTTACTTAAGTACAGAAAAACTCATCGGTATAGTCGCTTTCGAACTTATAATATTTTCGTTGTACTCGACTACTTGAACCTCTCGACTAAAACGGATCAACTACTACTAAATACCTGAACTTCCTAAGCACCCATAGTTATTATTGTTAAAAACCCGCATAAACAGTACTATTGTAACAAAACAAGATCATCCACACATTAATAATGAACCCGACAAACAAATCGAACGACCACGCACTCCACATACTGTTAAAATTATTCTGAAGTTCCTCAAAGTAATTATCAGCGGCACCCATCTTGCCCATTACACCGTATCACTATGTTACATCTCCCCAGAACTTAATAGCTCATATTAGAAGCATACATTACTATTACCTCGTTCACTTCGACACGGTCCTATTATACACAAATGGATTGCGCAGTTAGGTCCTTTGTACACCAGGAAGCGAACAATGGTTGGCTTTATTACGAAACTGTCCTAATTCTATGATAGCCGGGGGTCAGTTAGGCCGTTTGGGAACTTTGTTGAGATACTACATTGGCACGCCTTTGCGGGTTTAAGTAACTGATAGTGGCTAACTACTGCTTATCAAATGGATTACCAAGTTGTAGCTTTGATTAATAAGGCTTTTCTTGTATTGACTTTGAGTTAAGTAGCCTATGCGCTCTATTTTTGTTGTTATGATTTGTACCTTAGAAATAAATAGACTGAGATACATGCATTGTGTATTTCAGAATACTAACTAACACCTTAAGAGGTTCTTGTTAGACGGTTGGATCGAAAGCCTGATTCAGAAGGCTTTGCTCCTCGATACGGCACGTATTTCACGATAGAGGTTTCCTCCTCCTTCATCAGACCTTCATCATAATACCGATGGGCCACTATATTTTGAAATAGGTTTTTAATTTTATATTATACTATACATAAAAATTATGCATTGTTATGTATATGTATAATAGTATGTATATATAAATAGTACCCTAAATTAATGGCACTAAAACTAAACTAAGGAAATTGGTTAGCGACTATGGGAACTAGAAAGTTGCAATCATTTACAAGGATTATTGCTACATTCAGGATGATGGGCTACGTTGAATATAACAATATGAGCTAACACATATTGCCATAGTTCTTTGAGTCATGACACCTAACTTTACGTTGAATTTAAAGTTTTTAAATATAGAATAGAACGATCTGCGTTCGCGGCGATAATGACGATAATGCGATAATGAGTTGTAGTGTATCGGCGTTGGAGCTAGTATCGCTTAACCATACCAATAGGAAAACAAACAAAAGATAATTCTGTCTGCCCAAGATTGTTGTGCTGTAGGTATAAATTAAAAAAAGTTTTTTTTATGAAACATCATAAAACCGATTCTGTTATATTTAGTGCAGATGCACTTAACAATTTCAATGTTCGGTTGTCGAACGGTTTAATGTCGTATCGTATTGATTGTTCTGCCGGTTTATTGGCTACTGTGTCGGCTCTATAAATAGGAATACCCAGACAAATGGCAGTCCCCACGTGATATATTGACGTGTTGATATGCCCAGCGAGGGGACGAATTTCAACATCGACATAAATCGTTTATATTGAAGGCTACTGTATTATTCTACGATGAAAATGTTGATAAATTTGGGTCATTGTGTTGTTATAATTCGAACTGTGATATGTTGCTGATGGCTGCCTACCCAAGCAAAGGGCGATAGGGCGAGCTGGTAAAATAGTAAGACAATTGAGAGCTTCGTAATGAATAATTAAACATCCTACTAGTATTATAAAGGCGAAAGTTTGTGAGTATGGATGTTTGTTGTTCAAAGCGGCTAAACGGAATTGAATGAAAATTGGCACAGATATAGATTAATATCTGCATTACCACATGGGGTGTGTTAATGCAGTATCTGCAATAATGCAGATAATAAACTAAATCTAGATTAAATTATACTAATGAAATCGATATATACGCGGGAGAAACCGCGAGACACAGCTAGTACATCAAATATGACGCGTCGTTCCAACCAGACTATATGGATTTGTTTACGTAGATTGTAGGTAAATGGTAAATATATATTCTAGTATGTAAATTTTTAGATTACCTAACATCTCTATTTGAATCTGATTTAAGTATTAGTGTGTACTGTATATTATTAAAAAAAATATAAGATATTAAGATAGCAGACTAGCTGGCAATAAACCAAGACTAGGAAAAAAAGCGGCTCCGTATATTAGAGAATGACTGGAATCGCCAGGGTAGCACACTTGGTTTTGCTTAAAACAAGTTTTTAAGGAATGTCAATTATGACCATGCAGTCAGAAGACATTATAAATGTATTTTGTAAAATATATTATAGATATACATATAATAATAATATATCCTCACGCCTTCCCACAAGGGTCCCCGAAGGGTTAGGCAGAGGTGTATAGGTAATACCCACACACCCACTTTCCGCCAGAGGTATATCAGGTGCCAACGTGATAGATAGCGAGTCCATCGGCGTTATTCAAGCACGACTATACATACGCCTTTCGATTTCTTCTCAGACGTATGCAGGTTTCCTCTCAATGTTTTCCTTCATCGTAAAGCTCATGGTGTGTCTAATCACTGTACTTAAGTTTAGAAAAACTCATTGGTACTGTCGGGATTCGAACTTGCGATTTTTGTGTAAAAAAAGCCGTGGTGGAAGACCACGGCCTTTTTTATTTTAATGTTTATGTATTGTTTTGATATGATGTTATGTTTGTGAACTACAGCTGCAGTTGCTTCAGCCTATGGAGGACGTTAAATATGCAGTGTGTTTTCAGCAGAAAGCTGCAAATTTAATGTTATTTTATTACAAAAGTGCAGTGCCAAGTATAATAAGCTGCTGATATTACTAGCGTCATAGCTTAAGATCTGCTGTCTTGCAGAAGAGCAGTTACCAGTTTTTTTATTTTAATCTTGGAATTTCTGAGAAATTTTACTACGACAGACAGACCATACCAAATCATAATGGTTCCAGTTTTGTACACGATATATTTAAATTCTGTATATTTAATCACCAGTTAAATGTAAGTCAATTGTTAAAAACTGATTTCATTATGGCTCACTTATCAAAATGTAACTTGTAACAATAAAATATTTTAATTTGAACTTTGCAAAGGTTTTAAAATGTATTTTATTTGAACGTGAAAGTCGTGTCAGCACACCAATTTCCATATTTAACGTTACTCCGGTTGATCATGTGAAAAAAAGCAAAATGGAAAACGTACCTACTTTATCCGGTGGTAAAAACAGCTGAATTATTATTTACGACGTAAACATTGTATTTGGGGCTCGTTTGAGTTCTGTACAAACAGTATGATAAGCCATGGGGTGCGTGAACCCGCGCCAAAAATATATAATAGCAACAAAATTACTACATACAGGCGGTCACGTTGTAAACGTATCCAGAGTTCGAGTCCAATTGACATACCGATAATCCTCTTGGAAGCTGACTAGCGGCTGTGATAATGTGTGCAGGTTCAAATGCCGCCCGTGTATTTTGTATGTAGCGTATTTGATTGATGTACTATGTATATTTACCTATGAATTTATTGTATCGAGAGAAAATTACTGATGCTAGAAAGATTTGCTTATTTAAGAACTGGAAGATTTTGTATAGTATATATTTATATGTAATTTTTTGCATTAACCTCCTTATAAAGTCCTTATGATTAACAATATGTTCTTTTCGGGGTGAGAGTCATTGCTCATCATCATGACTAGTCTTTTCTCTAAATGTTTTTTTCCTAATTATATTTCTTGTTAAATCAAGGTCCGTATTGAAGACCGATCTTGAAGTATGAAGCAGGGGATACATACGTATATCGCGGTATAGGTTTTACATATATATATACACATATGTGTCGTCGAAACAACCATCGCGTCAAGGAAATATTATACTCACAGAACCCCTATAGTTTGAACACATCCTGAATATTTATTTGTCCAAAGATAAAATATTATCGCGTCGAGTGGCCATACGCCGGGAAGTGGAAACGCGTGACCCAGATTTATTGGCTTATTGGAATATGTCATTTGTTGAATACTGAATGTCGATATGATAATGAGGGGAATATTAAAGTACCTATTATTGATTCAGTCAACGTAGCTTTGATTTTTTTATCTCTGCGGGGGAAAAACTGTGTCGTGTAAAATAAATTCTATACTAATATTAGCCGTGGTGGCCGAGTGGTTCGAGCAGTTGCCTCCGACGCAAAGGTCGCAAGTTCGATCCCGACTGTACCAATGAGTTTTTCTGAACTTAAGTTCAGTGATTAGTCACACCACGAGCTTTACGGTGAAGGAAAACATCGGGAGGAAACCTGCATACGTCTGACAAGGAATTCAAAGGCGTATGTAATAGTCGTGCTTGAGTAACGGCGATGGACTCGCCATCTGTCACGTTGGCTGTCCTCTGGCGGAAAGTGGGTGTGTGGGTATTACCTATACACCTCTGCCTACCCCTTCGGGAACCCTTGTGGGAAGGCGTGAGGATATATATATATATATATATATATAAATATTAGATGTGCCCCGCGGATGGACCCGCGTATACATTTATTTTCTGGAATAATACATGTCTTATGTATATTTCATCTTATTCCGTTCATTTGTTTTTTTCCGAAAGAGAAGCAAACGTGCTCAGCTTTCGCATTACCATAAACTTTTGCATTAATATTGGTACGGTTAAAGAGGAACAGCCGTGGTGGCCGAGTAGTTGCCTGCGACCCAAGGATTGCAAGTTCGAATCCCGACTATACCAATGTGTTTTTCTGAACTTAAGTACAGTGATTAGTCGCACCGCGAGCTCTACGGTAAAGGTTTTTATTTACGGAGGCTATAGGCTAAATATCATGATGCTTTTTACTGATAGAGTGGACTAGTAATCATAATTATACAATAAGATACGCAAAGACTCAAATACGTCTCCAGCCTCCTCCAGGGCATCCCAAACCCTGGGAAGGTATCTTTTAATAAAAGAAAAATCCGACCCAGATCAAAATATTGGCGGTAAATTAAAATCTTCAGACATATTAATATAAAAAAAAGGTTTGTAAGTCATGGTCGTGTATTTATATTTTTACGAGACATGAAAAGAAAGTGATATCATGTAATTTTATGATAATGGAGCCGGGGTGCCCCACAAACCTCACGAATAATGTAAGCTTTTAAATTTACGGTGCGAGCCCCTTGATGAGAGACTTTTATGGTTTGCTACATTTAAACTCGTATGCAAGATAATATAATGCTATGACATCGCTTCATAAAAATCTAGATTACATGAAGAGATTCTTAGAGGCAATGATACCTACAGTTCAAGGCTTCAGAAAACGGTCGTTATATTTTTCCTGTATCACATACATATATGAAAGTGTTGGAAGGGGTAGACCTAGGCGGACGTTTCTAGACCAAATTAGGGACGTCTTGAAAAAAGGTCAGGTCAAGAGTACCCTAAACCGAAGAGCATGTATGAAGAGAATAATGAAAGTGGACGAAGCGAAAGAAGTATGTAAGGATGGTAGCAAGTGGAAAGAAGTGGTCTCTGCCTACCCCTACGGGAAAGAGGCGTGATTATATGTATGTATGTATGTACATACATATACGCCGAGTCCCTCACTGGGTAGTCAGAGACAGTAGAGTGTCAGATGTCTCTAGACTTACAGATTTATTTCCTTCATCCTGTAATAGATCTTCTTCGCGCCTTCCCCCCACAAGGGTCTCTGAAGGGGTGGACGGAGGTGCGTAAATAGTACCTACACACCGGACATATATTTAGGCTTGTGAGCGTTCATAGTCGGTGAGAACAGCTTTCGGCAGGCCACTTTCGCTGAAACAATACAAATATTTGTAATAATTAAAGCGAAATGACACATTTTCTCTATACTCCTAACACAATAGTCCTTTCAGAATTACATCGGGAAATCGTGAATGTCAGCCTGTGTAGCGCAATTGACTGTTGGTCACAGTAACCACTTACTATTATCGAGAAATTTTGTGCACCAACCGCATTAGAAATAGCTAGTTAAAATATTTCGACTCAAAAATTAATTTTTGAGCATCCATTAATTTATCATAGCAAACCGGTTTTCCGAACACTAAGTCAAATCAAGTCTCAAGCCATGAAATTTTATAATACAGTTGATGAAATATCCAATAACAAAAAAGAAAATTAATAAAACAAGATGAAAGAAATTCGCAATAAATTTTTAATCGACACTCAAATGTAATTTATGCCATTTTCATATCGCAGCTCGATAGCAGCTTCGTTTCTTACAAAGTTAAATTTTTTAATAAGTTTCATGCAAATCAGAGAGGGCGGTCTTTATTGGTTTGATCATAAGGACGGATGGAATTGAAAAGATTCTGTGACACGTCAAGTGTGTCTCCTTGACGAAGGTCTACTCAAGGCATCCCTGCGGCTTTGATATGGGCGCTGACACACCACATTCGATATTAAAAAGAGATTAAAGCTATAAGGACAGCATCTCAATCCTATTATACTTCCTGCTTCGTTCTCGAGATAATTAACCATATTGACAACACACACATCTATACTAATATTATAAATGTGAATGTAAGTTTGTTTGTTACGCTTTCACGTAAAAACTTCTTAACCGATCATCATAAAACTTTGTACACATATTCTTGGAGGTATTAGAAGTAACATAGAATACATTTTAATGAAAAAAAATAACATTTTTACGAAGGATAAAAAGCCGTCCACGCCGACGAAGTCGCGGGCACAGCTAGTATTGTATAATGTTCTTTTGTATACTATACTGATTTACTACGACCTGTTTTGTATACCATAACATACCTCCAACTGGAGGTGGGCGCAAACAACTGTTACACAGTTTTATACTAATGCAGATGTCTAGGAGCACAACAAATTGTACCTTGTAATTAAATAACAAATTGTAAGAGAGGTAGGGCATAACGGGTTTCCCGTTCGAATTCGGAGTTGCCCGACTGGGGCAGGACCTCCACCTTATAGAAGTCCGTAGCCAAATAACACATTTCTTGTGTTGTGTTCCTGTGCGATTGATCAAAAAATCTTTTAACGTATAAGAAACCGTCGGTTGTAAGCTAACTAAACATTATTATCTTTGATAAGATCCAACGATTAGTCTTAAATTCCCGTGAAACAAGATAATTCATCTGAAGTGGCTTACCAAGATTATTGATTTAAGACGAGCTAACGGCTGCGGGATTTCAAGTTAAATTTTATAAATGTACGCAATTCATCTAGATTTTTCTTTAAATCCTACTAATATTATAAATGCGAAAGTTTGTGAGGGTGTTTGTTCCTCTTTCAATGAAAAAAGACAGGAATGGACAACGTATAGATAGAATAGCTAGATTAATGCTGTATGTACAGATATACAAAGCAAAAGTGTGTGCAAGACGAGGCAGAGGAAGACCACGTTCCAACTAGCAAGATCAAATCGATCGGACACTCAAGGATGTGAACGTCAAGAGTACTCGAAACCGAAGAGCTATGATAAGACTGATGAATGACACTTTTGCATTATGTATCTGTTTATGAGAAATATATGGATTTATTTGAGCTTAATTAAGACATTAAAACTTCGATGTTGTAAAAGACAATTTTATTTCATGAATTCCGTTAAAAATACAACCGAATCCAAATAAGCCAATAGGTGCCGTAAAACGGAATGGATTCCATTCGAACAAAATTTAAATTTCGAAACGTCACTATTCTGAAAAAAACGACCCGTCGCGTCGGCATCCCGATTCGCTTTCATCGATAGAGAGGCAGTAACGAGGCAATCGATTGATCTCGCTGTGACAGCGATACTCGCGATAAGCTTTATACATCCTTGGACGATAGTATCGCCAATTCAATTAACCTAATGATGTCTTGCCTTCGCTGAATCGGACTGTGCTCATAGGCTGACAGTGACAATAATTTCTTACGTAATAGCTATTGATGTGTGTTATGTTGTGATTGTTAGTGGCTAGCAATGTGGCTCAACCAATAATAATCCTTGTACGATTGACGTCCGCTAATGAACGCTCATGGGAAATATTGGCGCTGATTATTGGGTTCGTATGATTTTCTGTTTCTTCTTCTTCTTCTTCTTTCTGTTATACCTATATCCGGTAGCAGTACCTGCAACTTACAGAAATTGCTGTAAAATGACATTTGCTTCCGTTTAACTGTGCTGGTAGAAGTCGGATGAGAATTGTTCCCTTTTGATTCCTCAAGCTATGTATTAGTATATCAACCGATCTCTATAAGGTCGATAATTTCTTAAATTCATAAATTAATGGCCGCGAAGTGGGAATTGTGGCTTTGTAGGAAAATAGACCTTAAAACTTACAGTTAAGTCTAAAAAGTACACCAAAAGGTATGCTGACTAGGTTGGAGACCCATAGATTTACTGTTTACAAGGTATCGTACAACCTTGTTATTTGAACAACGTCGGCACTCTAGTTGCAACAGTAAACCGAGAGAATATCAACCGTAAAGTATTATCTAGGAGTAAACATTGACTTAGATCGAATCAATTCAATAAGAATACTGTTACGTGCTACACACAGTCTAGATGAACGGCGAACAAGGGAATTGTGTCGCATGCAGGTGAATTCACCCAGATGGTATAATTGTTTTTTTGTATGTTTGACGGTAGATATATTTAAATAGCTTAACTACCCAAAAATATAAAATATGTTGAAATATATTATCAATATTATAGTAAGAAAACACTTCTTAGAACACCGGATATATATTTAGGTGCTAACGTAACAGATGGCGAGTCGGTTGCCGTTTCTCAAGAAACAAGTACGTTTAGAAAAGCATGCAGGTTTTCCTTCACTGCTAAGCTTGTCATATTTATTAGTCACTGATCTAAGGTTTAAAAATATATAAATATATATGTATATATTAATGTTCTCATCGTACAGAGAGAGAGAATTTTTTCTCAACTTAAAATTCTCACGTTTCGTCACTCAAAATACTCGGCCGCCACAGCTTATTTCTTTTATTGTATTAAGTATATAAAAGAAATCTACAATTGTGTTTGTTTGCAAGGCTGTGCAACGGTGTGTATTTAAAACAACTCGGTAGTATTTGCCTGCAGGGTTCTGGATAAACCTTGCAATTTTAGTTAGCTATGTAATTCGGCTTTGTTTTATCGACCATAATAAATAGTAATCGTGCCTCAGGCATCAGACCCCTTTTCGTTGTTCAATCCGTTAACGCCATACTCCATTACTTATAGGACATATTCCTTATATTTTTTCTCCTTTCTGCTGCATTTCATTGTAATATTAGTCGACAGTTTCACTCTATCATACAAAACTTATTCAGTAATCTGGCACAGGTGGTGGCTTATATAAATATTTTTGTAAACGACTCCTTACTAAATCCACTGCCAAACCTCTATTCAAGTTTTTTAAGGATTAGATAAATATATTTTCTTCAAATGTATTGAACTACCTAATAATCTATATCCGTGCAAAATTTCACCCGATTTTGTTCAATAACTTTTACATGAGAGAAAAACGAACATGAATGGAATTGAAGTACATAATAATATGAATAAGCAATAAGGTTAAAAACAAAAAAGAACTGTTGTTAAACAGCAATCAACGTATACAATACAAATCAAACTGATCCTTGTTGTTAGACATAAACTCTGAACAATATTTTTTTATACCACTTGGGTGGCAAACAAGCATGCGGTCCGCCTGATGGTAAGCGGTTACCGCCGCCTATGGACGCTTGCAACACCAGGGGTATCAATCGCGCGTTGCCGACCCTGCAGGAATCTTTTCACACCCTTTTCGAAGAACTCCATGTTGTACTCTCCAGGGAAAACCACAACGGGAAGAAAACTCCTTTGGAAGCGCACAGTGCGAGACCTTTGTGGTTCCAAGGTATGGGGATGAATTCCCCTTCGATGGCGAGAGGTGCGGTGGTAGAAGGTGGAAGTGGGCATCATGTCGAACAATTATGCAGAACACTCCCCGTTATACAAGCGGTAGAACACACACAGGGAGGCAAAGTCTCTCCTCAGATTTAGTGATTCCAAGCCGCTTGTGAGCATGGGATCATCGACAATTTTAGCGACGCGTTTCTGAACCGCGTCAAAAGGCCCTAGCTGGTATCCAGGGGCTCCAGCCCACAGGTGGCAGCAGTACTCCATATGTGACCGAACTATGTGTACCAGGGAATAATAAATAGTCATAGATGTTGATATGTAACCTATGTACGCTTAATAAAGAGTAGGTATGTCGAGACACACAACTTATTTATTGCCTACAATGGTTGAACCCACGACTATTAGCACAGAAGCCGAGGCCTGAGACAGGCCTCTTCTGTCAGTCTAGACGACACTTCATAGCTTTAATGCCGTATCCGTACGCTCGATATTTATTTTTGCGAAAATGGATCCTCTGGAAATTTAAATAAATAGCTTGTTTATTTGTACTGACACAATATTGTGCTTAAACTTCAACATAAAAAAAATATTATTAATTCATGAAGTGTTTTAAGAGCAAATAATATTCGCAAAGTACTTATAATTCCCGTTTTTATCTTGGCAAACAGGCCATTGTAAAGATGCCCGCTCCACATCAAAGGTGATCATTAAAGAGAAAAATTACAGTAACCCATCGTTAGTAGGAGTCGCCCTCCGACCCTGGCCTCCGTTGGGACACACACGTGATAACGTACAAGAACCCTCGCTATACGAAACGGAGCTATTCGCCCACGCGAGCTATAAAAAACGCGATAAACTATATATTATACGCCAAGAGTGCACGAAACCGGCGAGCATGCATGTAAAGACTATGACGCTGAATATGGATGAATATGGAAGTCTAGAGAGAGAACTGGAAAACTCGCGCTTCACCTTCTTTACCTACCCCGCGAGGAATTCGGCGTCATGGTGCATGTGTATAACTATAAAATAATTACCTATATATTAGACCTGCTATCTATCTGAAATTTATAATTTCAGTCTTTTAAAGGCTTGTTCGCCGAATGGTTGTCAAATAGTCGCCCACAAAATGAGCATTGCAGATTCTAGCCCTGGCGGTATCAATAACTTTTTCCAAACTTAAATACATACAGTGAATAACTCTCTGTAGGCTCTCTGTAGTAACAAGAGAGCTTTAAGGCTAAGGATAATATTGTTTAAGAAAACTTCAAACAAAATCGCTCGTCTTATAGCCCCACACAATCCATTGATTGACGATTGGACTTGATGTGGATTGGATAGTGTAATTGGACGTTATATTATTTATACAGGTACTGGAAGGATCAGATGACAGCTGATGAATTGTTTTCTTCATTTCGTGTTCAAGAGGAGACAGATGATGGGAAATGGCAGTTTGTTTTATTAACCGACTTGCTACAGGTGGAGGCATTCGTGTATATGATGTGTAAAATTTTCGTTGTTCTTAAGAAAACGATCCGGTTTTTATGCATTCAGTTTCTCAATGCACGAAATTTCTTTGTACATTATACGGTTTAACTACGGTTTGAAGATATCGTAAGCTAAGGAGCTTTATTAAACAATGTTGCAGACTTGATTATGGAATAACTGTCCCTTTTGAATACTTGCTATATTTAGTAGACATTTGATTTATGAGCCGTATGAGAACCCAACATCATTAAGTTAGGCAATTAAACTCGTAGTTACCGCAGCCGGAAAACGGCTTTAAACATAATAGCATCATTAAGTTAAGCTTTATATGTATACTAGTTGTCAAGCACAGATTCACACGGGTGAAAAAAAAAAAATCATTCGCGAATCCATCTGAAGACACCCAGAAAATTTCATTAAAATCGATCCAGCCGTTTAGGAGTTCAGTGACAAACACACGCATAAAAGAAATTTATATATAAATATATCTTCATGCCTTACCACGATTCCCCGAATAGTGGGCAGAAGTGTAACATCACCCTGATGATCACCGTACTTAAATTTGGGTGCCAACGTGACAGACAGCGAGTTTGTCGGCGTTACTATTAATATTTTATTCAGGTTGGTCCCAGTACAATAGTGCAGTACAATTTCAAATCTTAATTTCATAGCATAGTGCAGTTGCTGGAGTCGCGCCGCAATGTCAATTTCAAGGCGTTTGTAATGCGCGTCCCGACCTGCTACCTGCACCTCGCCATGGAAGAGGGCTTTTGGCCCCAGGGCGTGGTGTTTGTTCCGTCGCTTCCGCGGACAAGTGACACACGAACACTTGAGGAAGAGATATTGTTATGATATATATGTTAGTCTGTAAGGTATTTATATTATATAGCTAATATATTTAAGGATAAGGTATATATTATATGTGCCCTTTAAATTGTAACATCTATTTTAATGTGTTGCCTGCAATAAAATGATTAATTGTTATTATTATTTATTATAGCCAACTACCAAACCGACTGAACTGGCCGAACGGCCACACCAAGGCTCTATTATTTTTGATAGAGTTCATTGCTGAGGCAAAATGAGTAGAGTGGTAGTTCACTCTACACTTTCTTCTGTAAAATCAAAGAGAATAATCAAACCATCTGTTATAAATGATAGTGCATTTTTGTGAAAAATATAATTGAATACTTGGCACTTATTAATGTCTTTTTTCAATGCCTTTCTCCAAAATCCCTTTAGACATGTCAGGACCATACCTACAGCGGGTACAACACTTGCATCTCAAGGGACGAACGGGAAGGGACCAAAGAAAGAAATAACTTGTTCAGTCATGCCCCTACCAGCCCTTGCAATTTATTACCTTATAAAATTGTGATAATATAGTTGTCACCGAGAAATAGGGGCATTGTATTCGTGGTATGGTCGCCATGTTGAGAACAAAGCTCGTATTTTATTATTTGCCCGAGCTAATAAAATATTGAAACAATACGGTGTAGTTCGGAATTACTTTCCAAATATTTGAGCATCTTACTAAGTATGAAATATTAAATATAGAAAAATGTTATCACAATTTTACAAGTATTTTGTATAGGATACCTTTTAGATCAACCACCCACACCTACTTAGGCTTCCCAGGGTTCCGAAAAGTAGGCTGGTGACGCCGGCTCCAAAATGTATAATGTAGTAAATACGATGGTTCTACTTGAATACAATAATGATCAATATTTGATCACTAAAACACTAATAATAAAATGATATAAACTGAGAGCCGTGGTGGCCGAGTAATCGTCTGCAACTCAACGATGGAAAGTTCAAGTCCCAACTGAACATATGTGTTTTTCTGAATTTATGTACCATGGTGTGCTCGTGAGCTTGTAAGCTTTACGGTGACGGAAAACATCGAAAGGAAACCAGCATACGTTTGCTCAAATATGTTTGTATGTATAGTTGCGGTTGGGTAACGGCGATGGACTCGCCGTCTGTAATGTTGAAACCTCCGGTTTAATTAATCTCCTCCGCTTGATATCTCCGAGTATACGGTGTGTAGGTGCCTTCTGCCTTTCCAGTTGGAGACCTTTGTGGGATGGCGAAAGTATTTTAGGTGATCACGTGACAGCTGGCGACTATACAAACACCTTTGAATTTCTTCTCAAGCGTATGCAGGTTTCCTCTCGATGCTTTCTTCCGCCGTTAAACTCGTGGTGTGACTAATCACTGTATTTAAGTCTAAAAAAACTCATTGGTAAAGTCGGGATTCAAACTTACGATCTTTGTGTTGCAGGCAACACTCAAACCACTCGGCCACCACGGCTCCTTCGTGAAGAGATAATTATATATATTTGATTAATAAAACAAAAAGTGTGCCATATAAATCCTATCGCGACAGTTAAAAATCGGTGGTTCATTTAAACAGGCTAATAGTTATTTTCAACCTCCGCGCGTTTACTAACGAAGTATGCTGGAAGAATGTTCCCACTTGTCTAATTGCTGCTGTTAACGACCATTACCAAAGACACGCCTCATTTACTTTCACTCCTATATTTCATTAAGAGTCAGTGTTACTAGTAAGAAAGAAAGAAAAATTTGATACTTTTGGAAATTAATTGTTAATTAGATTTGCCGTCCGATTTGTATCGTGTAAGTTTTGTCTGTTTTTTTTTTATTTATGTGACAAATATCATCCAATTCCGTTCAGGGTCTTGGCATGATCAAGCGACAAACAACCTCCCAATCTTTCGCATTTATTAAATAAGTATAGATAAAAATATATATATATATATATATATATATCCTCACGCCTTCCCACAAGGGTCCCCGAAGGGGTAGGCAGAGGTGTATAGGTAATACCCACACACCCACTTAGATAAAACTAACCCATCTAAACTAATATTATAAAGAGGAAAGAAATGATTTTTGGTTTGTTTGTAAAAATTTCCCTCAAAAACGAATCTAGCGATTTTAAAAATACTTTCACCATATAATAAGCATATTTTTATTGAACAAAATAGGATTTCTATATTATAAAAAAGATTTGATATTTAAATAATAATAGTCTAATATACCCTCACGCCTTCCCACAACGGCCCCTGAAGGGGTAGGCAGAGGTGTATAGGTAATGCCCATACACCCACTTTCCGCAAAGCGATATATTTTGGGTGCCAACGTGATTTGACGATTTGATACTGTGTTTGTTGATAAACAACAATCAATTAAACAATATTGTAAGGGTAGTGAAACCGCGAAGCATAGCTAGTCATTAAGTATCAGTATTACCCATAATCATGCCTCGAGCCAAGTTAATCAAGTATTTGTAGCACCACAAGAGTCAATAAAACGCGTTCTTTAATTACGCATTCGAATCGAATGTAATTAATTACTGCACTTTGTAAGTTTTCCATGAAATATATCTCTACACGCCTACAAACGTCTTCAAAGCAGTAACAAAGACCTTCCTATAAGGGAAGCGTACCACAGCGGCATATACACATATTTCACTGTTGTTTGGATGAGTTTAAAAGAATATGAAATTGTTCTTGTTCGTTTTAATAATACACGTAAAACATCTAATATCCCGCGGATTCACCTGTTAAATTCGTTTCTCGCTGCTCACTTGGGTAGTATTTATTACAACCTTCCCCAAAAAACAGGGTAGGTATTAAGTGCATTATTTTAATTGTATTTATAGTTTTTCACAAGCATACGGCCTGATGGTGACCGGTTACTGCCGCCTATGGACACTCGCAACACCAAGGGTATCGCTAGGAGGAATCTTTTCACACCCTGCTTGAAGGACTCCATGTTATGCTCGCCAGGGAAAACCTCAGACCTCAGTAGTTCTTCATACAAGTGCGTTGAAATAAAGAAAAAACATCTGCCTCTTTATAATATGTATTGTTATCGATGTTCTACTTTATTATTATTATTTTATAATTTCGGGGCTGCTTTACCGACACTCGATCAAGAAATAACCGAAGGATTACAATTTTCTAACATTCACGACTTACTTTCAAATACATAATTACAGAACTAACGATTTATAATTCCTGAAGCTGAAACTTTGTCGGAAATGAAACTGACTTCAACAATGGCCGCTAAGTTGAAAAGTGACTTCTAGATTTGCTACCTAGTTCCAAAATTTCATTTTAATTCACCTCATGCAATTTCTTTCTCAGCAACTGCTGCTCAACTTAACTATACTTTTATTCAATCCGTTTTTCTATGTATGTACAGCTACAATTGAAGTTGTCTTTAAAAAGGTACAGAAGTACCAGAACATTATTTTGCTCTTAGACAATAAGATTTTATTTTTATAGCAAGACAGCATCTGTATATTCTTAAAAACGTCAAACTTACGATAGTACATACATACATTATCATCACGCCAAGTCCCTAATGGGGTAGGCAGAGAGTATAGAGCGCCAGTTCTCTCTAGACTTACATACCTCTTTCGCTTCGTCCACATTCATCAGTCTCTTCATACATGCTCGTCGTTGGTAAATAGCCTTAAATATATCTCTGGCAAAAAACGGATGTATGGCTATTACACACCTTTGCCTACCCCTCGTTGACCCTTTTGAAGGCGTGAACTTAGACACGTCATTCGCCATTTTGTTTGTACGCAGATGTAAGACGACTAAGCGTGATAGAATGGTTAATTTTACTTTACAGAGTTTAACCTCCAAGACGAACATCGAACCAGCTTGTCGAGAAACTAAGTCGCCATAGACTTGCGCACTATAGAAACTGTACAACTACCCTTTGTGCAGTACATCTCAATTATCTTTTTAATTTTCGAATGTTCACTTCTACAACTTCTTACTTCTGTCCAGAGCTTACATAGCACGGTTCACGTTTCTCTTTATACTTTTAAACCGCTAAAATATTGTTTCTGCCGAGCGCGATACCGGCGAGTCAGCGCAGCACGCGTCATAGAAACTTACAAGTACGGCACACATAGAGTTTCTAGAAATACTTCTAAGCTTGCATTTCTTTTACTTAGGTACCAACGTGACCAACGGTCCATAACTGTATATCAAGTACTACTTTACAATCGTCTTTGAATTTGATTTCAAACTTATGATGCAGGTGTCCCATTGATGCTTTATTTTTATTTATTTATTTATTTCAGGCAACGAGGCCCATAGACAGACATACAAAATATATATAATTTATATTTTATTATAAATCACAATTAAATCTCGTAGCACTATGCAGTTACTGGTCGAAAAGATTTCGCCGGGGTTCGTACACTGAATCTAGTTTATGAGCCACTCGAGAAGAAGTTAGCAAAATGGGCTCCCTTCCCGTTTATTTCTTAATAAAGCCATTTCCAGCGTTCAATTAACTCTAGGTTCGGAGTCCGGTGTTTTCCCACACGGAAAATTATCCGAGCGGTGTATATTGGAATAACCGATATCTAGTTAACGTTGCTAAGCCAGCGTTTACTCACAATCCGTGTGATTGGACTGACCCAGCTGTATTCTGCTTGTGTCTCTTGACTTTTATATATTTACATAAAGTTAACCATAGTAGCCTTATAGTTCAAGTAGCCATCTGCAGAATCGAGATTACAGTTTCGAACCCCAGCGTGTACCATTCACGTATTAAGAATATCCTCACACCTTTCCAAAAAGGTCCCCGACTGGGTAGGCAGGGGTAGTACTGAGACACCCACTTTCCGCCAGAGATATATTTTAGGTGCCAATGTGACAGATGGCGAGTCCGTCTTGTCTGCGTTTAAGAAGAGCAACAAAATAGCCTTTGTAGTCACAGATATGAAAGGTTTTAGGGAAAAGTGTATGAATAATGTAACATTGATCTACGGATTTTGAAAATTGTGGAAAAAGTTTTGATATTCATCCACAAATTATATGAGAACTCTATTGGATATTCCAATGAATATTTACTCTTATTTATTTCGCCACATTCATTAGACTCATCACAAGTGCTCGCCAATTTCGAGTGTAGACGGTCCCATTCTTGAGTGTTCGATCAATTTGATCTTTTAAAATACAAAGGATCCAAAATACAATGGTAGTACAGTGTCGCACACAATTTTATGCCCTGCACACAACTAATTTATCACACCGCACAAAACATGACGGGTTTCTAGTGACACAAACTAAGTTCATAATTGTATTCCAAGTTTGGACAGCACTTGATTGATTACCTGTACGGGCTTGTGTCCCACGTTTGAAATTAGGTCACTACACCTGTAGATTATAAACTATTTGTACATTGTGCTGTTAGCCCTTACCCAGGAAAGGTATCATTAAACTTCGTGTGATCTCTCATGACTAGAAATAATTACTACACTCTTTTTCCTGGAACTCTCGAGCTTAGGTCATGCCTTTATGTGCATGGTATATCGACACGCCACTCCACAAAGCCCCCCCCCCCCCAAATGTAGGCAGAGGTGTAACAATACCCTTTTTGGCGTGAAAACCAATGTGCCAAATATTTAGGTATTATCGGTATAAAAAACATTGACGATGGACTCGCCGTTTGGCATGTTGGCAACTATATACATATATCCAAGATGAAAATATGTTACTACAAACTTCTTCTTTACCCCTTCGGAGACCCTTGTGAGAAGCCGAAAAGATATATAACTATTGGCAATGATAGCTACTAGCGACATACCACATACGCCAACGTTACGCAATTTTAATTATTTTATTTATTTATAGTAGTAGTATATTCTATGTAATAAAAAAATAATGTAAAAAATACAAAAGTCACATACAAATACAGACGTTGGAGAATACTCGACAAAGCAAGTGGAACATGTACTCAGATTTCGCAAACCACATTAAACTACAAAAGTAAAAAGTATCCGAGTTACTGTTATTTCTAAGAAACAGGCATTTACCTATATTATTCTAAGTCCTATAAGGCTAACCCAATAGAAAATTAAAGTTCATCAGATTTGGTCCCCACCCGAACGGCTTTTGTAGTTCACATTTTCGACAAGATAAGTATATTTTTATATCCAAACGGCTCTACAATGACTTTTGAAGGGTAGGCGGATGTGAGCCATATTCCATTGTTTGCCGGAGATACGTAGAAAATATAGATTATCTGAAGTATACGAGACGTTCAGTACAAGTTTACCGACAATTAGAACTGAATCTACCTCTACGTACTGTACAATCTTAGTTCCCGGCGCTTTTGTAAATGTGAGCTGTTGTTTGCCTTCACCTGGGTTTGTTTGTATGAAATGCAGGCCACGTCTCAACTCACTGTTTATGTTTGCACCTGTGGGACTAGTTCATTTACAGATTTGCACTAACACGAATTTAGATCGAGTAAATGTAAATTGTTTTCCTCAAAGCGGTATAACTATGACAAGTGGCATCAGCATTGAATAAAGCGAATTTCAAACGGGTGGACAGAGAGAGTAAAGTATAGTTCTTTCTAGACCTAGGATGAAGTACTAATATAAGATAAATATTTATCGATTCTTTGATCGCATTAAGAGCAACGCCAATAACAATTGCAACCAAACACATTGCGGTGTTCACAAAGGAGTTGGACAAGACACTCGTGGAAGGTCAGGAGTACTTAGAACCGGCGAATATGTATGGAGAGATTGATGAATGTGGAAGGAAACGAAAAATTACTGGATGACCACTAAGAAATAAGAACTGACGCTCTCCTCTCTCTGCCAGTCCTACAAGGGAATCGGCGTGATGATATCTATGTAGAAACTTTTTACACAAATCTTTGAATCCGTTTTCGTATTCGTGTCTACTATGTAATAAACGCAGCAAGTATTTCAATATGAGGATATAACGTTGTCTGCTATTCACATTATTCTGGATATATCATTGACACCACCATTTGTTCTCGTCAGTGAGACGCTAACGCGAGTCGACAGCTTATTATTTTAGCTCGAAATATCTCTAGAATTCAGCGGTTTCATAACGACGGGAATAGATGACGCGTCTTTATTATTTAAGCTTAAAATTCTTTGAATAAAAGTTTATATTATGGTTAGCTTTTATAAGCTATATAATATATATAATACCATGAGTTTCAGTGTTTAATATTTCCTGCAAAATAAAATCTGTAAATTTATTTCTCAAGATAGTTATTGGTATTTCTTGAATATTCCCGGCATTATTGCCGGCGTTGTTATAGCGTAGTCTCTCGTAGCGTGAGTTCCGGGAACTTTTGTTACTTTACCGGTCCATGGCAAGACCTAGGCCTCCAGCCAGGCACTTTAGTACTAAGCAACACAGCTAAGGGCACCCCCTGTGGGGTACGAACCTCGGCTTAGGGCGTTGCTGGATCGCGAGCATGGGAGCTGGGCCACGGACCGAAGCCAAGTGGCTGATATTTAAGGTTTGTTGTTGATTGATGTCAAAGGGTGCTTTGGCAAGAATAAAGAATTAGTATTTAATTTAAAAAAAAAAAGTTTGTAAGTATTGTTGCTATGGATTGACGCAGCATCTTAGGGTGTTCTATGCATAGGTATGCCCCAGGTAGAGCTAATCCGTTATTTTATAATTGCGTTATAGCGCTAAAGGTTACTGAGAACACCTTATATTGTGATAAAATGTGTTTAACGTAAATCTTACGGAAAATCGTAAGGTTTGCGTTTCATTTTTGTAAAGCGAAACGAGGTGCAATAGTAATGGTAAAGTGAACTAACAGCTAATACCGAATTGTTTGCGTTTTCATTGTGAACGTGTTTTAATAATGCTACAAAGGAGACAGGTGGAAAACTAATAAAAGGCTAGCTCGAAGCTAAAACATCTAATGAAAATTCAACGGGGTGGCAATATAAAAATAGTTTATAAATTTTCTCATGCACATGCATTTTGTTATTAACAATTTTAAAGATAAAGTATATGTATGTATATGGTTAGGCTTGAGCGTAGAAGAGGTTAAGCTTAGCCGACTTTGTTAAGGATCATATGTGAAAATGTATAATAAAAGTTTTTAATTTTTTTCGAAATTTTGTCATTAGTAAGGACTCTCGAATGTATCAATTTTAGATGAATAATATGTATAACAATTCTTTCATCTGTCTTTTTGTGAGCAACAAATAGGGTAAAAAAGAACCTTGGTGGCCGAGAGATTCGGTTAATTGCCAGCAGCACAAAGATTGCAAGCTCCCGACTGTACCAATCAGTTTTTCTAAACTTAATTACAGTGATTAGTTACACCACGAGCTTTGCAGTTATGAAAATTGTCGAGAACATATTTTTTGGACTTCAAAGACGTATTTATATTCATACTTGAGTGATGGACATGCCATATGTCACTCTGAAAAGTGAGTGTGTAGGTACTATCTCCAACCCTTGCCTACTCCTTTGGGGACCCTTATGGGAAGGAGTGAAGATATAAGGTAAATTGCTACCTACAATCTTCGAAGGAGCACAACGTGAGCCACTAAACTAGGCGACTAAATGGCCATACTCACACTAATAAATTCCTTCTATTAACTATTCTACCTGTAAGTGCGCACTAATGATATTTCTTACAAAAAGTAGTTAACGACCGTAGACAAAGTGGCTATTGAGTCAAACTTTTTCCGAGCTAACATTACTTTTACGGGAACTAGTTAGCAGAGCAACTTGGTCAAATAGTTGGTCCGTGTGCAGTGGCCTATATGTTACCGCACTCAAGTTGCTGCTAAGTAAATCGTAATTTGGTGACAGCTTTCATTAGTGTTAATGGCTTTAATCAAATAAATAATACAAATATGATATATTTTTCTATATCTATTGAAATCAATAAATACTATAAGACAATTCCACAAAAATTCACAAAGCCCCAAATTAAGCTAAGCTTGTACTGTGGCAACGATATACATACATCATGCGTAAATACATAGGATATCTTAGACTAAGGAACAAAATACTCGTGTTCATTACAAAAATATCTGCCCTCAGAGGGAATCGAACCCGCGAACTCAGGCTTCGAACCAAGAGACCACTAGACCAGACGGCCGTTAGATCATTATTTTTTGTTAAAATAATTTAAATGATACCGTCTAGTAGAGACGACGATTAAATACAAGTAACATGAAATAATACGAGTCGAATTCTTTGATAGCGCGATTCAGAAATACAAAAAAGTTTAACTCCTTGGGTATATATTTTATTTGTTCAAATGCCTCATTAGTATACTCAAGACAGATTAACATATTCTGCATATTAATGTTAGATCCGTAAAGGATCCGGATATAACTTTAAGAAAATGCCAATGACTAGGTTTTATGAGTCTACAAATTAACACATATATATATATATCTAAACGATGACCGAATAAATATAAAACTGCTCGTTAAAATGTACATTTTACGAAAACACGGTTGTAAATTTCCGTAATAAAACTTTAAGTTTTTAACAATAAATTTAATAGGGATGCCAATAAATTTTAAAAACGTGAATTTCGCTAAGTTTTGTGTTGTGTCGTATCGCACACAGTGTCGCATCGTAAATATATTTTTATTGGCATTTACTTCGAAACAATGAAGACGTGAAAGAGACAAACTTCTCAGTTATTGTCATCCAAATGTCTTTGTAGAACAAGGTAGCGACTTGAATTGAGCACCATCCTCTAATTCGTATGTTTTTCTTTCTTCGTCGTAGCCGTTTTCATCTCAATTTCTCATTATTTGTTCTTATAAAGTGTTTCACTGCACTTGAGATCCAAGTCACCGTTTAAGTCCAGTCCAATCCCTAGCTGGGGCTTCACGTTGAAGAAGTACCGCAAGGAAGGAAGTACCTGTAATCGATTTGAGAAATAAACTGCACAAAGCTTTGTTTGATGCTACTAAGCTGATAGACAAGCCTGATGTTAAGCGCTTACCGCCGCCTATATCAAGCCGGATGCTTGCATCACCAGAGGTATCGCTTGCACATTGCCGCCCTGCAGGAACCCGCATGTCACGTTGGTATCAAAAGTGCCTTTGGTAAAATGTTCGCATCACACCCGCAAGTAGACAGTTCTTCTTCCTGAGTTCCTTGTGCGGAAGCGTGAAGATTTAAACAAGGTTTTGGATGGTGACATTAGGTCTTAAACAGAGAGTTTTAGATCTAAAGTATGTTTTTTGCATAGGATTAACTATTCTCAGATGTATTCAGTTCCCAAATCAACGTACCTATACACTCAATAAATTACCTTTTTATACGCATTACTAATCCATAATTTGTCACCATTTTCAACGTCTCGTTGATTACTTTACGACTTAAGTGTTGCGTGGATTAGGTTACATACGACTATTATTGGGTCCACAGTTTATTTTACTTATTCCTCGACTGTGAGTCTACTGCGCGTTACGAGCAATACCTCCTTAACTGTTTGTTACTCTATGGTTCGACAGCTTTTTGACGTAAGCGCCTCTTTTTTGTGAAACGGTGCAAATGTCACTCTGTTTGAAGAATGATCGTGGAACGTGACGACACAGAGGCGTTCTCGTGTTTTCAGATGCCCCTTGAAATATGACGACATGTTCCCTCTTCTGATTGGAAAGGATAAAGGTGTGACGTTGACATACCGTATGTAACTGTACCAAACATATTTGATATCATGAGAATAAATGGTGTACGATTTAAATAATATTTTTAAGCTGATCGTGAGTTCACGAAAATACGATTTAAAATTATTAATATTATATAAGATTACATCTTTGAATATATAAAAACTTTTGGAATAACATGCTAAAATTTCAGCTTGATCGGTGCAGAACTTTTTGAGTATTTGAAGCGTACACAAACCAACATAACATTTTTATATATGTAGGTATAGATATGTAATACAACCTTACTATTTACGACTTTACCAGTCATTCATTTCCTCACGCACAGGAATGCGGTATCCTTGCGATTTCATTACAATAAATCTCGTCGGCAGAGTTATAAACTTTTGCCTCGATTCGAACGAAACTAAGGAGATAATGTACTCCAATCAGGCCATTCTTCACGTCCTCATTTATTATACTCACAATATTGAACTTAATAACAACAAGTATAGAATCCAAACTCGGATAAATCGTGAATAAAATAAATTTTGCAGCATTTGATAAGTAGTAACAGCGTGATAGTTTCCAAGTGATAGTAATAGTCACATTATTTTATTGGAAATCATTTGAATAAATCTAGCTTTTGTATCTATGGATTTGATAAGGGTGCATAATTATTAGGGCCAAGCAGCTTTGTCGAACCAAAATTGATTCAGCTTTTGGAATGATATGAATGAATGTATGAATGTACCGGATTCATACATATGCTTAGATATTGTCAGGCTTAAGAATAGAGTATAATCAATATTATATAATCAATACTCGTTATAGCCGTTCTGGAGTGATTGAGATAAAAATATCCTTTAAACTGACTTTGAAGGTACAGAGCGTAAGTACAAGTAATAATATAATAATAAATATGTGTGATTAGTCACACCACGAGCTTTACGGTGAAAGAAAACATCGAGAGGAAACCTGCATACGTCTGAGAAGAAATTCAAAGGCGTATGTATAGTCGTGCTTGAGTAACGGCGATGGACTCGCCATCTGTCACGTTGGCACCTAATATACCACTGGCGGAAAGTGGGTGTATGGGTATTACCTATACACCTCTGCCTACCCCTTCGGGGACCCTTGTGGGAAGGCGTGAGGATAAGTACAAGTAAAGAATCTAAATTTGAAAACAATAATAAATAATTAACATATTCTAATTTAAAAACTCAAATTCAAACCCACGTTCCATTCAATTATACCAACTGTAATGACTAACTTTACTTCAATGTTTCTGGGTTGTTCAATATACTTAAACGTTTATAGTATCAGAAAATAAAGATTCGATACTCGTACTACGTATTTATAGAATCGTAAAACTTTTTTACGATCCGTAGCATAATCCGGACATAAAATTATAACGGTTCAGTATCGAAGCCACCAAAATCATAAATCCAAGTTTTCATAACGTTAACATGCTTCCTATTCGTAGGAAGTTGTCGAATATTCGATTGCCATATGCTATTGATGGCAATTTAATGTAGGTCAGAAATATATATGTTTCGTATAATATATGTATAATATGTGTACATATATGTGAACAATAATTCTCAAATCTACAAAGTCGTAAAACTAACTATAGTACGTTTGACCTATCCCTAAAACTGGACGTAATATGTTAGTAAGGGTCGGCAACACGTGAGTCCTGCTGCAAGCGTCCATAGGCAGATTATTGCCACCTTAGTATTATAAAAATAAAAAATGGTATTAGCACTTGACCTTACGTAGGCCTAGGTTAGATTGCTGCTTGATCGAAGTGGCTTCTGTTTGATTTTGGCAGAGTTTGTTTGAATGATAGGGTAAACAAGAACTACCAATTCGGATTAGTAGTTACCGAGTTCATTTTTTGATAACGTATATGCATTGAGATATTAGTAATTGATGAATACACAACTAATAATTAAATAAATGTAACTAATCAAGGAAGTAAAATCACGGGCCGAACTAGTTTAAAATAAGCTTAGAACATTACCAACACTCGCGGCTGCAAAGCAACCATTACAAGCGCCCTCTATTTCTAAGCAAACCGCTTTTCAAATTCGTCTATTTGCGAAACGTGCCTCACCTCACATGTAAGGCATTAAGTTATTAAAACTATTAGATCAGGGACGATGCGTTCAGACCCATATTGTTGGTCACGTGCTTACGCCAAATTGTAACAGCGGCACATGAGTTCACAAAGGGATTAAGGTTGACATCTGCTTAAGGTGTGTAGCGTCAATGTAAATCACCAGTTTTATAATATTTTGTTTGATATTTACACAGTTGGACTAAATTGTTCAGGATGAGAAGGTTAAAATAAGTTATTCGAAACCGGAGAACATTTTTGAAGTTAAGGAGGTAAGTCTCTCTAAAGAGACCTAGCGCTCTATTCTTTTTGCCTAATATAAGATTTCGTACACGTACATAGATACCTGCTGATAAGTATGTGTGTAGAACTATGGTGGCTGAGTTATTCGAGTAGTCGCCTTCAACAAAAAGATTGCTATTTCGAATCCCGACTGTACCAATGAATTTTCTGAACCAAAGTACAGCGATTAGTCACACCACGATCTTAGCATACGTTCAGAAGAAATTCAAAGATGTATGTAGGGCCGTGTTTAAAAAATGGCAATGGAGTTGCCACCTGTAACGTTGGCACCTAAAATTTATCTCAGGCGGCATTGGGGTGTGTGGGTACTACCGCCACACCTCTGCCTACCCCTTTGGGGATCCTCGGGGGAAAGTGTGAAGATGTATGAAGGTATATATATATATGTCCATGAAATCTAATATTGATATATAATAATTGTTTTATTTCCAGGGGCTTGAGTCCGCTATTTCCGAAATTCCGTCTTACCAATATCATCTCATTGTTATTGTCATCTCATCATCTCATTGTACACGTGAATGAGCTTTAATATCAAGTTCTGCAAAAGTTTTTACGTTAAGTCTGATGTTAAAAATACCTCACACGAAGTGCTGACGAACTTAGTAGTCGCTATAAATTTCCCGAAGCGGGGAAGGCTCAAATAAATTCGCCATTCAATCTCACGCTACATTCTCTTTTAATCTGTTTAAATGACGACAAATTTACTGCCTTAGATTTTCGTTAATACGAGAAATACTCGTCTATACTGTTTGTGATACTAACAATGTTGACACATTTGTAGTTAGAAAATGTGTCAGTTTGATGAAAATTATCAGATGACAATAAATGAATTCATAATTATGTTCCTTCTACCTCCTTAATATTCCTGGAAGTATTCTCCAACTCATTGGCAGATTTATTAATTCAAGTATTAATACTTCAACACTAAATGGCTATTAGCCAATATAATTTATTCTCGTTGGGTACCGTCTTTGCTTTGCTTGTGTGGATTTGTCCTTTTGTCTGAGCTCGTTACATTCACAGCGTTATAATACACATAAAGAGTTACAAAATTACCAATGATTATATTTGGTAAAGTGACTTTTGTTATACCATTCAGGTGGCAAATAAGCACGTTATCCGCCTGATGGTAAGATGGTAAGGGTGTACCACCGCCTATGAACAGGTATTAATCGTGTAATAAAAAAATCCTTATCACCCTTCTTGTATAACTCTCCAAGAGTTCAATAAGCTA